>SKCR01041613.1:0-75987 GCA_019454045.1 Zanthoxylum bungeanum
GATAAGTGTCTGCCCCGTCCGAAACACATATCGGATGTCTGGTAACTAGTCTCTATATATCGGATATTCATGACCTGGTCATAATATCACGATTGGATGCGCATCTCTTAAAAGCACTAATACCGTATCCTGCGTGACATCATCTCCACTATGACTGGAGTGATACTTCCGTCTTGACATCACATCCAATACACTACGATTCTCAATATACCCGGCATTGGCGTACACAGAACTAGTTACAGTCCTAGACGACCTCAACTAAAGTATATCGATTGTCGTAAGCATTAGCGATGTAAGTCTCAGGTTAAGACTATACACACCTACCTTGATTTCGGCCTCCCATAGACACATATTCATAATACCAATGGGATTCCGAGGGGTCTATCCAGAGCAAAGCTGTTTCCCGTACCATCGGAAACACGACCTCCTATCGCACTTGCACAAGTATCCAATACTTATATATATGAGAACTATGCCGTTGTGCCCTCACAACGCGCACAAGTGCAATACTAAGCCTATTCCGCATTATCGATGTCCAGTCTCGATAATACTACGGCTAGGGATATTTAATGATTAATCCTTCGTGGACTGATACTGTCTCATATCATCTCAATCCAGGAACTAATCATAGGGACCTCTCTTCATTTATATATCTATGGTGATCTAATCACAAATGACGAGAGTGCAATTTCCTTGTTACATAGTTAATTTGCTACAACAACACAATGATCTGTGCAAATAGTGACGCTATGGGTCATTTTGTCCAACACCCCGCTGTCGCACTGTAGCATACATCCTGAGATTTGTCCTTTGGCTTCCCAGAACCTTTGACGCTTTGCCTTTGCTCTTCTTCTTATGCTTCTTCTTCTTGACACCTCTAGTCACCTTGGGCCCAGCCCTCAGAGTCCGAGATGTAGAAGCAAAGTGTGCCTTGCGCTTCTTGCCCTTAAGAAGTTCCAATTCTGCCTCACGCAGCGTGGACATCAGCTCTCCAAGAGTCTGCTCTTGGTTCATCATATTGTAGTTTATGATGAACCCACTCCAAGTGTTAGGGAGAGACTGCAAGATCAAATCTATAGAGGTCTCTATCTCAAAGACAATCCCCATTTGTCCAAGCTGCTCGATATCGACAATCATCTATGTCACGTGATGTTCAACAGACGTACCCTCCGACATCCGAGCACGAAAGAGCTTCTTATGTAACTCATATCTTTGTGATCTAAGGTTAGATCGGTGTAGATCATTCAATTTCGCCAGCATAGTATAGGGAACCAATCCCTTGTTCTATCGACAGAATTGCTGAGTCATAGCAGCAAGCATGATAGATTGAGCAGTTGCGTTGTCATCACTATGTGTCTTCCAAAGATCTAGCTCGAGCAACTGATCAGATCTGGGCTTAGGCCCAAGAGGTCTCTCTATAGTATATAGCAACCTCTCGGATCCAAGGACTATCCTTAGATCAGTCCCAATCGGAAAGTTTAGTGTCGTTGAAGGCATTATCGTCCATGATGATGTCCCGGACACTGTTCTTTCCAGTCATTTTAATTGCGATAATCTAATTATCCAATTAACAATGTACGGTACAGTCCAACTGTTACAAGAAAAATAACATTATATTAGTCCAACTAATAAAATAATTTTGACGAAATATTTGAAAGCGCGTAAAGCTAAGTATTTGAACAAAATTGCAAATTCAATACTAGCCTCCCACTATTTTTTGGCGAGCATCTAACCCTCTGTTGAGTACTCAGGAAACCCAGTTTCCTAGTGGGCTAGGATCCCGTTAAATAACACACAACCTTGACTTTGGCCAACAAGCTGTATGATATTTAACTAGGTAGATCTCGAAGATCAATTGAAGCTTATCCAATTCCTAGATCCGGTAGGTGGACCTCCAACTCCAAAAAATTTATAAAATATATATGCCAATATATCCAATATATTTTCCTAACCTTTTTCCTCTGAATCAACTAAGCCTTGACTTTGGCACAACAAGCTTAATGATTCCAGTTAAGCGGGACCCATTGACGTTGGAAAGCTTCGTAATCAATGTCGACGAACAAGAAGTGATCTTGACTTTGGCCAACAAATCACAACTTGGACAAGACACCGATATGGAACAAAGCTTTCATGATTCAAACACATCCGCAATTGACAAAGGTCTTGACTTTGGCCAACAAACCAGTGCCCATTTTGGATCTTGAGTAAGAATCACTCAATGGAAGGAAAACGTTTAAGATGTTTTTAGGGTTTTGCACGTAAATTGGCAACCAATTTATTATATTTGTTAGGTCTCATCATACACCCTTAAGCATGCATTCTAAAAGCATAATAAGGCACGTAAATTAAATTAATAACGATATGCGGATGGATATTTAACAACTTGTTCCTAGAACAAATCACTCCATTTCCTCTCCCCGGCTAGCACTATTCTACTTCTACCCAATTACGTAATACAATAATAGAAACCTCATTAACATTGAGGGGAATTAGGTGAGAAGAGAATACAAAGAATCAATAAAGAGAGAAGGCTAGACACGCAGGTCCAATTTATAAATTCTAAATTTACAACAATTTCTAAAATTGCCCTTTCCCTTCTAATATCCATCCGATATACGCTATTCATTCATCACATCCATGTATTCATTCAAGCATGTTATTCAATCAATCTAATAAAATTAATTAATCTTTGAATATTAATGATCATCCAATGTTCAAACAATGATTTGATTTGCGCGAGTCCAACTCGATTGTGAATAAGTACTCGAAGTACAAATTCTTGAATTATATCGAACTACGTTTTAAATCTAATTTAATTCGGATTCAATACTAATTCATGTATTTAATTCCAAATTAAATATCTACACTTTTTAATGTGCTTTAACGACTTAGATTCCAAATCTAATCTAAAGGGTCTCAAAGCCTAATTAACATCCAATGTTGTTTAATTAAAAATCCAATGGGCTTTCAATTGATTTCATAAGGCATGGGCTTTGGTCAATATTGGTCAAACCCAAATACCAAGGCCCAAGTAAGGAATCACCCTCATTTGCCCATAAATCAATTTTGGCCCAATTAAACATTTAAAGCCCATTTGTTATATTTGGACTTAATGAGGTTTAGGCCCAAATTTGGATCCAATCCATTTGGCCCAAACCTAATTTGCCCAACCAAGTCCATAAGGCCCAAATACAAATTACAAGCCCAATTCAGATCAAGCCCAATTAATCAAATTTTAAAATTCCAAATTTTATAATTCAATGAACCAAAGTGTAATACATCAATTAATTATCCAAATTAGATTCCATGTCCAATACAAATTTAATCAATTAATTATGTATTCATTTGTCAACTTATGTCCAACATTTTTGAACCAAAAATCATATATCATTTCATGCTCAATATGTCACGGCATTTGTGGGTATTTTATGTCCGATTTCGTTTTCAATCCGATTGAATTTTAAATCAACATTACCCAATTGTTTCAAGTCATCCAATGATCAAACAACAAAAAATACCATGCCATAAAAGGGTACCAAACTCTCGGCCAAGCCAAGATTAAAGGGAAAAATTGATCCAATTAATTTTTCATGAAATTGATCATAAATAACTCCAAGTCATCCATATACAAGCATGCTCAAACAAGTAATTTAGTCAAAACATGCTCAAAATCAATTTACCCAAATTTTACCCTAATCATTTTCAGGCTAAACCTTGCTCCATGATACCATTGTTAGTTTCTCTAGGTGGTCCCAAGATCAATATAAGCATATAAATAGAATGAATACGCAACGAAGAGTGGCGAAACACACACTTACATTGAACGGCTTTTGGATGTGATGATCAACAAAATTTTCTCCTTGCACTTTGATGGATTCGGCCAAGGCTCCCTTTTGTTGATGAAGATGATCAAGCTCCAAGCTTTAAAGGATTCCAAGCTCTTAGTTCGTTCCCTATCACTTATATTGATTCTTGAATGTGTGCTAGCAATGGAGGAAAAAAACAATTCCTCTAACTCTTGGGAGAGGCTCACGGTTTTTTCAATTTTGGGAGAGAGAGTAATTTTTGTTTTTCAACTTTTGTTTTCTAAAAAAAATAATAAAAAACCAATACCAAAATTTGGTATATCTTTCCAAAAGTCAACCACCAAATTTTGGCCCCAAAATGGCATTAAATGCCCACACCAACCCCTTTCATGAATAGTGATTACATGTCACTAACCAAAAAGGTGACAAGACATATATCACTAAAGTGACAAGTGATGTGACTCGCGATGTGACTTGCGGCCGCACTTGATTCAAAATCGGAGTGGCGTCGGAAAGACATTCCGGGCTAAGTTTCGTTAATTCTGAATTAACGAGTTTTCTGTTGCGTCGTAATTAAATCAAATTTAATTAAATAATCATACCGAGCAATATTACTATTCATGTCGCTACGAATTATCTAAATCAATTCGTTAGCCGAATTAAAATCCAATTTTAATTTTGCGTCGAAATCCAATTTCGTATAATATATCGAATATATTATTTTATCGATTAATTCCAATTAATCGTTCTCTCCTCTCTTAAATAGTACTTCATCCAGATAAAGTCTCTCCGCTATTAATCCCAGATTAATAAAGTTCGAATCATACGTCATCGGTGAATCTTCGGGAAGCGACCTAAGAGATCCCTGAATATGTTGGTAGTAAATCCGGTCGTCGGACTGTTAGACATTATGTCCCATAGCGTCACTGTTTGTAAATGATATTGTATTATTGTACAAAATTAACTATGTGATAATGAAATTGCCTTTTGCTGTTTTGTAATATTGTTTACTTTGATATATAAATGGCGAAAGTCCATATGATTAATACCGGATTGAGATGATATGAGACAGTATCAATCCATAAAGGTTTAATCATTAAATATCCCTAGTCGGAGTATTATCGAGATCAGACATCGATAATGCGGAATAGACTAGTATTGCGCTTGTGCACGTTGTGAGGGCACAACGTCATAGTTCTCATATATTTAAGTATTGGATACTTATGCAAGTGCGATAGGAGGTTGTGTTTTTACCGATGGTATGGAAAACAGCTTCGCTCTGGATAGACCCCCGCGGAATCCCATTGGGTAGTATGTCTGCGTGTCTATGGGAGGCCGCATCAGGGTAGGTGTATATGGTCTTAACCTGAGACTTACATCGCTAGTACTTGCGACAATCGGTAAACTTTGGTTTTGGTGGTTGGGGACCTTAACCGGTTCTGTGTACACCTCTTCTGGGTTTATCGAGAATCGTAGTGTACTGGATGTGATGTCGAGATGGAAGTATCACTTCAGACATATGGAGGTGATGATCACGCAGGACACAGAACTAGTACTCTATAAAAGGTTGCAATCGTCGGGACAATATGACCAGGTCAGGATTGTCCGATTTAAAGAGACTAGTTGCTTGATGTCCGATATATGTTTCGTACGGGGCAGACACATTTCCAGCCCCAGGCCTAACATGTGATCGTCCGATACTGGATCGATGTACGCAATACTACGGTATACTACTACGCTTGATATAGATCTGATATTCCTATAAGAATATTTCTGGAGAATTGGGTAGGCATGGCGCTTTGCTAGAAGCGAACCTTGTCTTGTGAATCGGTAAAAACGTAGTACGAGGTACGTACGTGTTC
The DNA here is from genome assembly GCA_019454045.1 of Zanthoxylum bungeanum. Taxonomy (NCBI): domain Eukaryota; kingdom Viridiplantae; phylum Streptophyta; class Magnoliopsida; order Sapindales; family Rutaceae; genus Zanthoxylum; species Zanthoxylum bungeanum. The sequence continues at coordinate 5,669 of SKCR01041613.1, forward strand.
GGATTATCCGACGACCGTATTTACTGCCAACATATCCGAGATCTCTTGGGTCGCTTCCCGAAGATTCACCAATGACGTATGATTCAAACTCGATTAATCTTGGATTAATTACGGAGAGACTTTATCTTGGATAAAGTACTATAAATAGAGAGAGAACGATTAATTTGGAATTAATCGTAAAATTATTATATTCGATATAATAATCGAAATTCGATTTCGACGCGAAATTAAAATTAGATTTTAATTCGGACAAACGAGTTAATTTAGAATTAATTCGTTAGCGACGTAAATAATAATTTCGCTAGGCGCAATCATTTATTTAAATTGATTTAATTAACGTCGCGACGTAAGTTCGGTATTTCGGAAATATCGAACCCGAACGCGTGAGTGCACGTGGGCCCACTTTCATTTGGAAACGTGTGGGGCCCACATGACACATGTCATATTATGCATTATTTAATTGTGATGCATTGCATGGAGATAGTGTACAATGCACTCAATGGTTTGCATGGAATTGAGTGTTTGACACTCTAAGCCATTGCATGATTTGTGCATAAGTTATTATTAATTTAATAATATTATGGCATAAATATAAATTGATTTTTGAAATCAAATCCCTCACTCTCCTCTCTTTCCTCTTAACCGAAACGTGAAGTTTCACAGCCCTCTCACTTTTCTGTTTTTGTTTGCAAAAACTTGAAGAATTGTGTTTTGTTTGGAACATAAATAACACACAAGCTAGCACCTTCAAGGGATCATACAAAGGTGTTATGGGAAACTATCTTGAGCTTGGAAGGATCAAAGAAAGCTTGGAGCTTCCCACTCACCTTGGCCGAAACCTTCACTGCACAAAGGAGAAATTTTCATTTCATCAACGCATCCGCATTCCGATCTTTGTGAGTATGATTCCGCCATACTTCATCTTTTAATATATATATTCATTGTTGTATTTAAATGCTTAATCTTTCCTTGGGACATATAATAGAAACCAACAATGGTATCATGGAGCCATGGTTAAGCATGAAATACTTTAGGTTAAAATTTGGGTAAAATTGATTGAAGCATGTTCTTGTGAAATTTGATGAATGAGTATGCTTATATGTATGTAAAATGACATAATAAAATCAATTTTATGAAAAATGCATTGGATGATTTTTTTCCCCAAATTCATGCCTTGGCCGAATGTGTTGCTACTTGGAGTGGATTGGAATTTTTTGTGTTTAAGATCATTGGATGACTTAGAACGTATACGGACGTAATTAGTAATTCAATCGGATTGAAAAACAAATCGACACAAAAAACTCACCTTGGCCGAATGTTAATGGACATGTAAAGGAGTTGATTTTTGTGTTAAAATTAATGTTGGACATTTTTTTGAAAATAGATGATTAATAAATTAAATGGGTATTTTTGAAATATTTGGTTTAATATATTAATCTTGGTTTTACACTTTAATTAATTGGACTTTAATGTTTGGAATATTAAAATTTAATTAATGGGCTTAATTGGTGAATTGGGCTTTTAATATTGTATTTGGGCATAATGGGCTTGGGTGGACCAAGTAGATTTGGGCCAAAAGGATTGGATCCAATTGGGCCTAAATCACTCCATTAAGTCCAAATATAATATAATGGGCTTTAAAAATTTAATTGGGCCTTATGGGCTTAAAATTGGTTTATGGCATTTAAGGGTGATTCCTTATTTGGCTTGGTAATTGGGTTTGACCCACATTGACCAAAGCCCAAGCCTTAATAAATCAATTGAAAGCCCATTTGACTTGAATTAAATTAAACATTGGATGTTAGTTGGGCTTTGAGACCCAATAGGATTAGATTTAGAATCTAAGTCTTTAAAGCACATTAAAAGTGTAAACATTTAATTTGGAATTAAATAATTGAATTAGTATTGAATACGAATTAAATTAGATTTAATAAGTAGTTCGATATAATTCGCGAATTCGTACCTTATGTACTTATTCTCAATCGAGTTGGACTCGCGCAAAATCAAACCGTTGTTTGAACATTGGATGATCACTTAAACATAGACTAATTAATTGATTAGATTGGTTGTAAAAGCATGTCTTGTTTGAAAATATATGTATGTGATTGAATGAATAGTGTATATCGGATGGATATTAGAAGGGAAATGGTAATTTTAGAATTATTGTAAATTGGAATTTATAAATTGGACCTGCGTGTCCAGCCTTATCTCTTTATCTCTTTGTATTCTCTTCTCACCTAATTCCCCTCAATGTAAATGAGGTTTCTCTTATTGTATTATGAATTGGGTAGAAGTAGAATAGTGCTAGCAGGGAGAGGAAAGGAGTGATTGTTTCTAGGAACAAATTGTTTATATATCCATCCGCATATCACTATTAATTTACTTTACGCGCTTTATGATGTTTTAGAAGCATGCTTAAGGTGTGTATGATGATGAGACCTAACAAAGATAAATAAATTGGTTGCCAATTACGCGAAAATCCCTCAATTTATATTAAGCAAATATCCTTCCATTGAATGATTCTTGTTCAAGATCCGAAGTTGGCATTGGTTTGTTTGGCCAAAGTCAAGACCTTTGTCAATCAAGGATGTACTTGAATCATGAGAGTTTTGTTGCATATCGGTGTCTTGTCCAAATCGTGATTTTTATTGGCCAAAGTCAAGATCACTTTTTGTCCAATGACATTGATTACGAAACTTTCCTCGTCAATGGGTCCCGCTTAACTGGAATCATTAGGTTTGTTTTTGGCCAAAGCCAAGGCCTAGATGATTCGGAGGATATGGTTAGGAAAATGTAATGGATACATTGACATTATACATATGTTTCGGACTTGGATGTCCACCTAACCGGATCTAGGAATTGGATGAGATCCAATTGATCATAGAGATCTACCTAAGTTAAATAGCATACAGCTTTTATTGGCCAAAGTCAAGGTTGTGTGTTATTTAACGGGATCCTAGCCCACTAGGAAATGCGATTTCCCGAGTTCTCCACAAGAGGGTTAGAGACTTGAAGAAAATAGTGGGAGGCTATTATTGAATTTGCAATTTCGTTCAGATACTTAGCCTTACGCGTCTTTCAAAATTATTTCGTCAATATTTTAATAATTAGTTGGACTAATATATTGTTATTTTACTTGTAACAGTTTGACTGTACCCATAACATCGTTGACTTTATAGTTGGACTATAGTTGTCAAGATGACTGGCAAGGGTAATGTCCGCGACATAATCATGGGCGATAATGTCTTCAAAGGGACAAACTTTGCCGACTGGGAAATGAACCTCAAGATAGTGCTTGGGGCTGAGAGGGTGCTGTATACTATTCAGAGACCTCTCCCGCCTAAACCCACTGAGCCACTGGAGCTAGAGTTATGGAAGACTCATAGTGACGATTGTGACCAAGCTCAGTCAGTTATGCTAGCTGCAATGACCCAGCATTTCAGACGCCAGAACAGGGACTTGGATCCCTATAACATGATGGCAAGATTGCGTGATCTCCACCGCACCAACAAGCGGATGGAGAGGTACGAGCTAGTAAGGAAACTCTTCCGCTCCCGGATGACAGACGGCGCATCAGTTGAGGCCCACGGGACTCAAATGATCGCTGACATAGATGAGTTAGCCAAGATGGGCATTGTCTTGGAGGCAGAGTTGACGATTGATATGCTATTACAATCGCTACCCCGATACTTGGAAACAAATCATCATCAACTATAAGTTGATGGACACTGACGACACTCTTGGAGAGTTGTTGTCCGTGCTGAAGGAGTCCGAAAAGGAACTCCTAAAGGGGAGCAAGCGCGAGGCGCATTATGCATCGACCTCTCATGCGCCAAGGGCTGGGCCCAAGGCAATTGGAGGTGCGAGGAAGAAGAAGTTCAAGAAAGGGCAAGGGCAAGTTGACAGTGGCTTCTAGGAAGCCAAAGGACAAATCTCGCGACATCTGCCTCAACTGCGGCAAGAGGGGTCACTGGAAATGTGACTGCCGAATGGGCAAAGGGCAGAGGGAGGATATCAAGGCTGGCAAGGCTATCGCCTCTGGTATGTTGTTATTGAGATAAATATGAATACTTCTAGTTTTAAAAATTGGATTTTTGATTCTGGTTGTGGTGCTCATATTTGTACTGATGTGCAGGATCTGCAGGATAGCAGGGTGCTGGCATCGGGGAGATGGATCTACGGGTCGGAAACGGAACACCAGTTGCTGTTTTGGCCGTAGGGACTTTTGTTTTAGAACTGCCCTCAGGGCATGTACTTAAACTTTTGAACTGTTATTTTGTACCTAGTTTAACTAGGAATATTATATCTGTATCCTTGTTAACCCAGCAGGGTTACACTTTTGTATTTAGAAACACTGGGTGTTATTTATATAAAAATGATGCAGAAATTTGCACAGCTGTTGCAAATAACGGTCTTTATATTTTGAATATAAATGAATCTCCTAAAATGACAAACAAAAGGCTCAAAAGAGTAATCTAAAAGATGAAGCTTATATGTGGCATTGTCGTCTAGGACACATCAACAAGACTCGCATATCCACACTTTCGAAGAGTGGGTACTTGGACGAATTTGATCCCAATTCATATGACGTCTGCGAATCTTGTCTTTTAGGCAAAATGCCTAAATCACCTTTTAGCGGTAAAGGTGAACGTGCCACAGAACTGTTGGCTCTCGTTCATACTGACGTATGCGGGCCCATGTCTAGCCAGGCTAGAGGTGGATTTCACTACTTCGTAACCTTCACAGATGATGCATCTCGTTACGGTTATGTGTATCTTATGAGACACAAGTCGGAAACTTTTGAGAAATTCAAAGAGTTTCGACACGAAGTGGAGAAACAAACAGGGAAGAGTATTAAGACATTACGGTCAGACCGTGGTGGCGAATACTTAAGTTATGAGTTTCAAGATTACTTGAAAGAATATGGTATTCTTTCACAGTGGACTCCTCCTGGAACACCGCAATTAAACGGTGTGTCCGAACGGAGAAACCGCACCTTGTTGGACATGGTAAGGTCAATGATGAGTCGCACTGAGCTACCAATATCCTTCTGGGGATACGCATTAAACAGTGCTATACTTATTTTGAATAAGGTACCGTCGAAGTCTGTTGAACAGACTCCATATGAGATATGGACAGGAAGGAAACCAGGTTTCTCTTTCCTGAAGATTTGGGGATGCTGGGCATATGTTAAACGTTTGGAAGGTACCAAACTTGAACCCAAATCTGATAAATGCCTTTTCGTAGGATATCCTAGGGAAACCAAGGATTACTTACTTCTATCACCCACACAAGAGACAAAGTATTTGTTGCTCTACAAGCATTTTTCCTTGAGAAGGATTTTATAAATGCAGTGGTAAGTGGGAGGAAAGTAGAACTCGATGAAGATCGTAGTGATACTGTTCCTGGCAATGAATCAACGACGGAACAAGAAAAAACCGTCCGGGATGAGTCTGTACCACAAACTTCATATACACAAGGACCGCGTAGGTCGGAGAGAGTCAGAACAGTACCTGAGAGGTATGGGTTCCTGATCTCACCTCATGTAGATATTAATCTTATTGAGGATAATGAGCCGGCTACGTATGAGGAAGCGATACAAAATATCGATTCCGCTTTATGGCAAGAAGCCATGAAGTCCGAGATGGATTCCATGTACGCCAACCAAGTTTGGACACTGGTTGATGCACCAGAAGGCGTAAAGCCTATTGGATGCAGATGGATCTTCAAGAAGAAGACCGACATGGATGGCAACGTACAAACGTACAAAGCTAGGCTTGTAGCGAAGGGGTATCGTCAACAATATGGTATTGATTATGACGAAACCTTCTCACCCGTTGCCATGATTAAATCCATTCGGATAATGCTTGCAATAGCTGCATATTTCGATTACGAGATATGGCAGATGGACGTTAAAACCGCTTTCCTTAACGGAAACCTTTTGGAGGATGTTTATATGCAACAGCCTGACGGTTTTATCGTACCTAGACTTGCAAACAAGGTTTGTAAGTTAAATCGATCCATTTATGGATTGAAGCAAGCATCACGGTCATGGAATCAGCGTTTTGATGAGATCATAAAAGAATATGATTTCGTGCAAAACGCAGATGACCCTTGTGTATACAAGAAGGTTAGTGGGAGAGCACTTACTTTTATTGTCCTTTATGTCGACGACGTATTGCTTATAGGCAATGACATTCCCATGCTAACGTCGGTGAAAGCTTGGCTTTCATTAAAATTCTCCATGAAAGATCTGGGAGAAGCAGCCTTTATTCTTGGAATAAAGATCTACCGGGATAGATCTAGAAAGCTGCTTGGACTCTCCCAGAGTACATACATTGATAAAGTGTTGAAGCGATTCAACATGGAACAATCCAAGAGGGGATTGGTTCCAATGGTACGTGGTACCTCTCTGTCTAAGGACATGTGTCCTAAGACTCAGGAAGAGAGAGAAACATGAGTCGGATACCGTTCGCCTCGGCAGTCGGATCGATCATGTATGCCATGATATGTACACGACCTGATGTCTCATATGCTTTGAGCATGTGCAGTCGCTATCAGGCCGATCCAGGTGAAGGTCACTGGATAGCAGTTAAGAATATCCTTAAGTATCTTAAACGAACTAAGGATGCTTTCTTAATTTATGGAGGTGGAGAACTTGCGGTATCTGGGTATACCGATGCAAGTTTCCAAACCGACAAGGATGACTACAAGTCGCAATCCGGGTACATTTTTTGTTTGAATAACGGAGCAGTGAGCTGGAAATCTTCCAAGCAAGATACTGTTGCCGATTCAACAACAGAAGCGGAGTACATCGCTGCATCTGAAGCAGCAAAGGAGGCAGTTTGGATCCGAAAGTTCCTAATCGGATTAGGAGTAGTTCCGTTAGCAGCTGAGCCCGTTCCATTGTATTGTGACAATAACGGGGCTATAGCACAGGCTAAGGAACCAAGGTCTCATCAACGGTCCAAGCATGTTCTTCGACGTTACCATCTGATTCGGGAGATTATACATCGTGGCGATGTAAAGGTCGAGAAGGTCACATCAGATGACAACATTGCAGATCCGCTGACGAAGGCTGTTCTTCAGCAAGTTTTTTGAACGACACATACATAGTTCGGGTATTAGATGCTTGAGTGACTGGCTATAGGCCAAGTGGGAGATTGTTAGACATTATGTCCCATAGCGTCACTGTTTGTAAATGATATTGTATTATTGTACAAAATTAACTATGTGATAATGAAATTGCCTTTTGCCGTTTTGTAATATTATTTACTTTGATATATAAATGGCGAAAGTCCATATGATTAATACGGATTGAGATGATATGAGACAGTATCAATCCATAAAGGTTTAATCATTAAATATCCCTAGTCGGAGTATTATCGAGATCGGACATCGATAATGCGGAATAGACTAGTATTGCGCTTGTGCACGTTGTGAGGGCACAACGGCATAGTTCTCATATATTTAAGTATTGGATACTTATGCAAGTGCGATAGGAGGTTGTGTTTTTACCGATGGTACGGAAAACAGCTTCGCTCTGGATAGACCCCGCGGAATCCCATTGGTAGTATGTCTGCGTGTCTATGGGAGGCCGCATCAGGGTAGGTGTATATGGGTCTTAACCTGAGACTTACATCGCTAGTACTTGCGACAATCGGTAAACTTTGGTTTTGGTGGTTGGGGACCTTAACCGGTTCTGTGTACACCTCTTCTGGGTTTATCGAGAATCGTAGTGTACTGGATGTGATGTCGAGATGGAAGTATCACTTCAGACATATGGAGGTGATGATCACGCAGGACACAGAACTAGTACTCTATAAAAGGTTGCAACCGTCGGGACAATATGACCAGGTCAGGATTGTCCGATTTAAAGAGACTAGTTGCTTGATGTCCGATATATGTTTCGTACGGGGCAGACACATTTCCAGCCCCAGGCCTAACATGTGATCGTCCGATACTGGATCGATGTACGCAATACTACGGTATACTACGCTTGATATAGATCTGATATTCCTATAAGAATATTTCTGGAGAATTGGGTAGGCATGGCGCTTTGCTAGAAGCCAACCTTGTCTTGTGAATCGGTAAAAACGTAGTACGAGGTACGTACGTGTTCGGATTATCCGACGACCGTATTTACTGCCAACATATCCGGAGATCTCTTGGGTCGCTTCCCGAAGATTCACCAATGACGTATGATTCAAACTCGATTAATCTTGGATTAATTACGGAGAGACTTTATCTTGGATAAAGTACTATAAATAGAGAGAGAACGATTAATTTGGAATTAATCGTAAAATTATTATATTCGATATAATAATCGAAATTCGATTTCGACGCGAAATTAAAATTAGATTTTAATTCGGGCAAACGAGTTAATTTAGAATTAATTCGTTAGCGACGTAAATAATAATTTCGCTAGGCGCAATCATTTATTTAAATTCGATTTAATTAACGTCGCGACGTAAGTTCGGTATTTCGGAAATATCGAACCCGAACGCGTGAGTGCACGTGGGCCCACTTTCATTTGGAAACGTGTGGGGCCCACATGACACATGTCATATTATGCATTATTTAATTGTGATGCATTGCATGGAGATAGTGTACAATGCACTCAATGGTTTTGCATGGAAATTGAGTGTTTGACACTCTAAGCCATTGCATGATTTGTGTCATAAGTTTATTATTAATTTAATAATATTATGGCATAAATATAAATTGATTTTTGAAATCAAATCCCTCACTCTCCTCTCTTTCCTCTTGACCGAAACTGTGAAGTTTCACAGCCCTCTCCACTTTTCTGTTTTTGTTGCAAAAACTTGAAGAAATTGTGTTTTGTTTGGAACATATATTAACACACAAGGCTAGCACCTTCAAGGGATCATACAAAGGTGTTATGGGAAACTAATTCTTGAGCTTGGAAGGATCAAAGAAAGCTTGGAGCTTCCCACTCACCTTGGCCGAAACATTCACTGCACAAAGGAGAAAATTTTCATTTCATCAACGCATCCGCATTCCGATCTTTGTGAGTATGATTCCGCCATACTTCATCTTTTATATATATATATTCATTATTGTATTTAAATTCTTAATCTTCCTTGGGACATAAAAGAAAAACCAACACGGACAATCCAACACGTACTACCCTGTACTACATTCTTACCGATTTACGAGACAAGGTTGGCTTCTAGCAAAGTGCCATGCCTACCCAATTCTCCAATATTCTTAATGGAATATATAATCTATGTAGCGTAGATACGTAGTATTGCGTATCTCGTGATCCATATAAGCGTTGTCACATGTAAGGCCTGGGGCTGGAAATAGTGTCACCTGCCCGTACGAAGCATATATCGGATCACTAGCAACTAGTCTTTTATTATCGGATAATCATAACCTAGTCATATTATCCCGACGTTTGCAACCTTTTAGAGAACCAGTTCTTTATCCATGCGTGACCATCATCTCCATATGACTGAAGTGATACTTTCGTCTTGACATCACACCCAATACACTACGATTCTCAATAAACCCAGAAGAGGTGTACACAGAACCTGTTAAAGTCCTGGACGACCAAAAACCAAAGAGTATTGATTGTCGCAAGTACTAGCGATGCAAGTCTCAGGTTAAGACCAAATACACCTACCCTGATAATGACTCTCATAGACACATAGTCATACTACCAATGGAATTATGTGGGGTCTATCCAGAGCGAAGCTGTTTTCCGTACCATCGGTAAAACACAACCTCCTACCACACTTGCATAAGTTTCCAATACTTAAATATATGAGAACTATGTTGTTACACTTCTATAACACGCACAAGTGCGAAACTAGTCTATTCTGCATTATCGATGTCCAGTCTCGATAATACTACGACTAGGGATATTTAATGATTAAACCGTCGTGGATTGATACTGTCTCATATCATCTCAATCCGGAACTAATCATAAGGACTTTCATCATTCACACATTTAAGTAATCTAATTATGAAATGATAAATGGCAATTTCCATTACTACATAATTAATTTGTACAAAAACACAATGTCTTTTACAAATAGTGATGCTATGGGTCATAACTGTCTAACAGATTTCCATCTCACTATTCCGTTATTGAAACTATATATATTACCGCTATTATGACTTATAGTCGTTTTTGTCGGTTTGGAAACTTGCAGCAGTGAACCCAGTCACTTCAAGTTCTCCTTGTCCATAGCTTAACAAAGCATCTTTAGATCATCTAAGATACGTAAGGATGTTCTTAACATCAATCCAATGACTATCACTTGGATTGGCAAGATTGTGACTCCATGTGCTCAAAGCATATGAGACACCAGGTCGCGTACATATCTTTCAATGTACGAGTTCTCGGAGAGTTCCAACAACTTTTAGATCTATCCCAGTAGATCCTTATTCCTAGAATAAAGGTTGTCTCTCCCAAGTATTCTACGGAGAATTTTTATGAAAGCCAAGCTTTCACCGATTGTATTATGGGAATATCATTTCCAATAAATGACATATCATCATTATATAGGACAATCACTATCAGTGCGCTCCCACTAACCTCCTTATATACACAAGAATTATTTTCGTTTTGAATTAAATCATATACCATTATGATTACATCAAAACAATAGTTCCAAGAACGTAATGCTTGCTTCAATCCATAAATAGATCGAATTAACTTGCAAAACTTGTTTGCTCATTTGGTACGACAAAACCGTCAGGATGTTGTAAACATCCTCCAAAAGGTTTCCTTTTAAGGAAAGCAATTTTGACATTCCGCTGCCATATTTCATAAATGAAACATGCAGCATTAGCAAGCATGATCCAAATGGATTTAACCATGGCAACAAGTAAAAGGTTTCGTCGTAATCGACACAATGTTGATAACGATACCTTTTCGCTACAAGCCTAGCTTAGTACGTTGTATATTGCCATCCATGTATGTCTTCCTTGAAGACATATATAGTACCAATAGGCACAATGCCTTTCGGTACAATAAACAGTGTCCAAACTTTGTTGGTATACATGGAATCCATTTCGAACATCATGGCACTTTGCCATTGTGGGAACACAAACTAGGCGACACATGCTGTTCCGGGCTCGTGGCCTAGTTGGGAGTACGAAGTAGCCCACGGGGGACTAAACCAGAGAATAATTGAGTCGCCACCCGGTGTGAACCAGGACAAAGATTTAAGGCTGCACTCACCCCTCGCAAAGGAAGACCTCAAACTGTTGGGTTCAGAATGGTCCCTTACTTATGCCACTTGTAATAAAATGATTTGTGCAATAATCTTACCAAGCCTAAGCAACATATTTCCAAGGATAATTTACTCTTAAGTTTGCACGCATAGGTACAAAGCTCATATCTAAGTTACATATAACACATTTTCATATTTGCATACAACCTATTTGCATATAATCTATGTCTGAATTCATGCATAAAGATAAATTGACATACGAAAAGCACACAATTTCACATTGGTAGACACAGAAACACAAACAAATAACATTCTTACAAGCATGCATATTAAGGAAAGACAATTAAGCGCATAATGGAAATAGATAACTAAAGAGGTAATACAAATGTATAAGGTAAAAGAGACAACTATACGCTAAAATAGACATGTCGTGATGTGATGCAGAAAAGGTATCTAGAATTGACACACACGTGCGTGGGCCTTTTTCCAAGTGGTAGGTGGAATTGTATCCCGAGTACAGATCATACTATCGTCCATTCAGAATCGACTATGAAATTTATGTACGGGTTTCCATCCTATATACCACGAGAAATATTGACCAAATGCTATCATGACATGGGTACACCAATGATAATAGATCGAGCCAAGACAAGGATAGATGATGCAATCAATAGATGAATGACGCGGCAAATATCGTGGTAAAGGTATCCTTTTAGGCTTTTCTTCCCCCAAATGGAGAACCTTTTAGTCCAACACCATAAGCCCATTGCGAATTTCATTACAATGCATACAAAGATAAAGACAACAATATCGGACTTCGTATACCCGATTGAACACATCTTACATTCAACCGAATATACATCAACCGGCGCGGCAAAGCATCGTGGTAATGGATTTTAACCCCTCAGAATAGGGGACCTTTAATCCAACTTACTAAGCCCATGCGCTCGATCACATCATGCATATAAAAAATAAAGACAACAATATCAGACTTCGTATACCCGATTGAACACATCTTACATTCAGCCGAATATACATCAACAGGCGCGGCAAAGCATCGTGGTAAAGGGTTTTAACCCCTAAAAATAGGGGACCTTTAATCCAACTTACTAAACCCATGCGCTCGATCACATAATGCATATAAAAAATAAAGACAATAATATCGAACTTCGTATACCTGATTGAACATATCTTATATTCAACCGAATATACATCAACCGGCACGGCAAAACATCATGGTAAAGAATTTTAACCCCTCAAAATAGGGGACCTTTAATCCAACTTACTAAGCCCATGCACTCGATCACATCATGCATATAAAAAATAAATACAACAATATCGGACTTCGTGTACCCGTTTGAACAAATCTCACATTCAACCGAATATACATCATCCGGCGCGGCAAAGCATCGTGGTAAAGGATTTTAACCTCTCAATATAGAGGACCTTTAATCGCACTAACTAAACCCATGCGCTTTATCTCATCATTACATAAACAAATAACATGTGGAAATCAAGTAGCGAATATAAACAAATCAAAACAACATAAAACGAAATATGCGCCGTTTACTCAAGTGGTACGTGGAGTTATATCCCGAGTACAGATCATACTACCGTCCATTCGGAATCGGCTATGAAATTTATGTCCGGGATTAAATCCTATATACCACGAGAGGTGACACACTTTTCATTTTATTCAAGGGCCACAACATACATCATTCTACAATTCATGCATTTTCTATCTATTCAAGGGCCACAACATGCTTCACTCCACAATGATTATGCAAACGAAACTCATAAATAATAAAAATACAACTGAAAAACGGATGTGAAAGAATACCCTCAGGTCTAACCTTTTTGTCGACTCTCGGACTCGCGTCTAACCTCAGGTCTAACTTTTCTGGTTCACTGGTTTTCATTTTTCCTCGCTGTTTTGCTGCTCAAGTTACTGTCTTTGCTTCGTTTCTCTGCTGTTTTGCTGCTGTATTTCTGCTGTATTTTGGTCACCATTTTTGGTGTTTTAGGCTATTGTTTTGGGTGATTTTAAAGGCTTTAAGTGCAGTTTTTTTAGTTACTGTTTTAAGGATTAAGAGTGTAGTTTTTTAGTGCAGTTTTAGGGTGTTTTCTGGATTGTTTTAAGGGGTTTAGGGGCTGCTGTATGTTGCGTTTTTGGGCTACTATTTTATGGTAAAAGGGGCTGCTGTTTTCAGTGAAAAGGGCTGCTGTATGGGGCTGTTTTGGCTGCTGTTTATACGTGTATATGGCTGCTGTTTATGCGGTTTCTACTTATTGTTGTAGGGGTATATTTTCGTTAGTGTAGTGGCTGTGTGGGGCTGTGATTTTCGGTAGTTTAGGGGACTGTATGGATGCAGTTTCGGTGGTGATTAGGGGCTGTTTGAGTGTAATTTTCGGTGGTATGAGGGAGGAGAAGAAAAGAAATTTTTTGGTTGCTTCTCATTTGTCTTGGGCGTGAATGGAGAGCTAGGAGAGAGTGTTGGAATTTTTTATTTGCTTGTTTTCTCTTGTGTTGCCGTGAATGGAAGAGCTAGGGGAGTGTCTTGGAAAAGTGTTTCTTTTATAGACAAAGGCTAGGCTTGACAAGGAAAGGGATTTGGCTAATTAAAAAGGGATATGATTTAGTGTCATGTAAGGAAAACCTAAGATTGATTGGAGACAAGATTGGTTCAAATTAGGAAGCTAATATATTTGATTTATCTTGTTTAGGCATGAGATTTGTTAAGTTAGGAATACAATATATTTGATTTTATCTTAATTAGGCATGCAATTTATTTAATTTGTGTAAGTATTTTTATTATTTTGGTAGGTGATTATTTAGATTTTATTTATTTTATTTAATTACACATGTGTTAATATATATTTAATTAATTTGGATGTGTCTTAAGTGGCTTGGGCGTGTGGGCCAAGGCTTGGGCGTGTGTCCTTGGTTGGTGGGTTTGGTTGGCTTTTGATGGTGGGCTTGGTGTGTGTGGGCTAGATGTGGGGTTTTGGCCAAAGTTAAGTGTTTGCGGGTTTTTTAGGTAAAGGTGCTCTAAAACGGAGGTCCACCAGCGAGCCCGAAGCTAAACAAGAGAGTCAAATTCGACAAAGTACTGATTTCCTCATCCGATTTTCCCTTCCGACGATCCGCTCTTTCTGCGGCTTCCAGCGACTAACTCATAGGGACTTAATGAGAAGCTTGTCCTACAAGGATATGACATCAAGTCGGCTTTGAAGATAAGTGTGAACATCTCATCTTGATGGGACATTGTGCATGTCATGACTCCACTGTGATCTCATCTTAGTCTCTGCAATGCATTTTCACTCACCTGGCTCGCCAGTTACCTCGACTGCCTGATGCTTCGAACTGAGTTCGTGTCACAGTGGACCTCAATCCTGGACGCATCCCGATAACTACAACCGAAAATGGGGGCCTCGACCCTGGGACGCATCCCAATACCGCTGCAAAAGTGTGGTCCTCGACCCTGGGTGCATCCCGAAAATGATGATGAGCAGTGGACCTCAATCCTAGGACGCATCCCCAATAGCTGCAGCCGACAATGGGGGCCTCAACCCTGGGACGCATCCCAATACCGCTGACAAAATGTAGGCCTCGACCTTGGGACAGATCCCGAAAATGATAATGCAGTGGACCTCGAACCTGGGACGCATCCCCAAACTGCTGATGATATGGGTCACGACCCTGGGACGCATCCCTAAAACTAATGATGATGTGGGTCACGACCCTATGACTCATCCCCAAAACTGCTGATGTGGGCCACGCCCCCTCGGACTCATCCCCAAAACTAAAACTGTGCTGTCACTGGTTGGCTCGTCTCTGCCGTTTCCTCTTCTCTTCTTCAAAATCGTTGAAAACAAAACAAAATAAATACAAAAGAATGCAACATGTGTTACGTGTATGCATGCATGCATGGAGATTCTTATCCCGTTGGGTTAGGCCTTCCGCCAATTCTCCTGGTGACTGCTCGGTCTTCTCTCCCTCAGGCAAAGTACTTCTTCATTCTGTCTACGTTGATTGGCTCGGTGAACTCATTCCCTTCCAAGTCTGACAGTTTCACTGCTCCATTTCCCATTACTTCTGCACTATGTAAAAGGTCCTTTCCAGTTAGGTCTGAACTTTCCTCTCGGATCTGTCGTCGACGACCTCGACTGTTAAGCACCAAATCACCCTTTGATCTTGGTGGGGTGTCCTTCTTGTTGAATGCTCGGGCTAGTCTCTTCTGATACAACTGCATGTGATACAAAGCCTTTATTCTCTTCCCATCCAGCAGTGCTAACTGATCAAACCTCTGTGTAGCCCATGTTGGAAAAAATGACCCATAGCGTCACTATTTGCACAAATCATTGTGTTGTTGTAGCAAATTAACTATGTGATAAGGAAATTGCACTCTCATCATTTGTGATTAGATCACCATAGATATATAAATGAAGAGAGGTCCCTATGATTAGTTCCTGGACTGAGAATGATATGAGACAGTATCAGTCCCCGAAGGATTAATCATTAAATATCCCTAGCCGGAGTATTATCGAGACTGGACATCGATAATGCGGAATAGGCTAGTATTGCACTTGTGTGTGTTGTGAGGGCACAACGGCATAGTTCTCATATATATAAGTATTGGATACTTATGCAAGTGCGATAGGAGGTCGTGTTTCACCGATGGTACGGGAAACAGCTTCGCTTTGGATAGACCCTTCGGAATCCCATTGGTATTATGACTATGTGTCTATGGGAGGCCGAAATCAAGGTAGGTGTGTATAGTCTTAACCTGAGACTTACATCGCTAATACTTACGATAATCGATAGACTTTGGTCTTGGTGGTACAGGCTTTAACCGGTTCTGCGTACACCATTTCTGGGTTTATCAGAGAGTCGTAGTGTATTGGGTGTGATGTCAAGACGGAAGTATCACTTCAGTCATTTTGGAGATGATGTCACGCAGGATACGGTACTAGTGCTCTTGAGTGCTGCGCGGCCATCGGGATATTATGACAAGGTCATGTATATCCGATTATAGAGACTATGTTACCAGACATCCGATATGTGCTTCGGACGGGGTAGACACTTATCCAGCCCCAGCCTAGCACGTGACTATCCGATACTGGGCCGATACGCACAATACAATCGTATACTACGCTTGATACAGATCCTAATATTCTTAAATGGATATGTCCGGAGAATTGGGAAGACTTGGTGCTTTGCTAGGAGTCGACCTTGTCTCGTAAATCGGTAGAACGTAGTACTTGGTACGTACGTGATTCGGATACTCCGACGACCGTATTTACTACCAACTTATCCGGGGATCTCATGGGTCGCTTCCCGATAATCCCCGATGACGCACAACTCGCACTCTTAAATAATCTGGGATTATATAGAAGAGAGAGAAAATTAATCTAGGATTAATTACGGAGATATTTTATCTAGGATAAAATATCGTTTAGAGAGAGATAACGATTAATTTGGAATTAATCGGTAAATTAATATATTCGATATATTAAACGAATTAGATTTCGACACGGAATTAAAATTAGATTTTAATTCGGGCGAACGAATTAATTTAGAATTAATTCGTTAGCGACGTGAATAGTGAATTCGCTAGGCGTAATCATTTAATTACGACGCGACGGAAAAATCATTAATTTGTAATTAACGAACCCGAGCCCATGTGTGATTGCGAGCGCATTCGTATTTCGAATTCGAGTGCGACAACGCAAGTCGCATCAAGCGTCAAATCAATCAGTCGCATCAAGCGTCAAATCACTTGTCACTTTGAGTGATGTGACTTGACAACATGTCACTTTAATAAAGTTGATGTGAATAGTGATGGACATGATATGCATAGTGTTTGCTTTTATTATTTGACTTTTTTAAAGCAAATTCAAATGAAATTCATTTGAAATTTACTAAAGTGTATAAGATACACTTAAATTAAATCAAATTAATATAAACACATTTTCTTTCTCTCCATTTCTTTCTCTTCTTCTCACGCCCAAGACCATTTTTCTTCACTGGTTTTGAACAAGAAATGGCGTAACACTAAGGGGAAGCAAGAGTGGTTTTTCATGGTGAGAAATCAAGTGCTAGCACACTTACGAGTCTTGCGAAGGTGGTAGGGAGGTTCGCCCATGAGCCGGGATCCATCGGACGAGGATTGGAGCTCCGTTTCGTCATCTCAAAATTTCTATTTTGGAGGTAGTTCACTGCTGCATTTTGGCGTGAAAACAGTGGGCATTTTGGGCTTGATTCGTCTTCAAATCAACTCAACCGATCGATGTGAGTATTTCGCTATCTCCGTTGGTGTATTCACGCATGTTTTCATTGCTTGTTTGATCTTGGGACCTAGATTAATACCAAAAATGGCATCAAGAGCTTAGGTTCAAGCATGAAAAATGTAGGGCTTAAAATTTGGGTAAATTGATTTTGAGCATTATTTAGTTAAATTGTTTGATTGAGCATGTTTAAATGATGTTGAATTGCATTTTGGTTGGACCAATTTGTTGAAAATTGATTTGGAATTATTTTCCCCAATTGAAGACCTTGGCCGAATGGTATAGTGATTTTGGGTTCTTGGAAATTTTGTTTTTTGATTCATTAAATGAATTGGAATCATAATGTTTGATGTTAATTTGAGGTCAATTGGATTGTACTTTGAATTGGACAAAAAACCCCAAAATCTTGTGTTGGCCGAATGGACTTATTGCCCTAATGTCTTGGTATTTTTGATTTTATAAACATTGGATGTGTATGAAATCATTTAGGATGTTGATTTAATGTCGATTGTGGGTTCGATTGGATTGAAACCAAATCGGACACAAAATCCTTCCTTGGCCGAGAGCATAAAAGCATGTTAATGGGTTTGATTTTTCAATTTTGTGTGTTGGACATATGATAATGAATTGAGTATGATTAATTGGACTAATTTAGTGTTTTGGAAATGTTGATTTAGTTGATTAATCATATTATACACTTTAGGTAATTAAATTGCTAAATTGGATTTATGTAATTTAATTATTTGAGGCCTTAAATTGGATTTGGGCTATTAATGTTGTAATGGGCCTATTGGGCTTGATTTTATCAAGTTGGGTTTAGGCCAAATGGATTGGATCCAACTGGGCCCAAAACCTTAACCATAAAGCCAAATGCGACTAATGAACCTTTAAAGTTCAATTGGGCCTATTGGGCCAAGATTGATTTATGGGCTTATGGGGTAAATCTCGGATTGGACTTTGGTTATCGGTTTGACCCGAGTTGACCAAAAGTCCACGCCTTAAGAAATCAATTAAAAGCCCATTGGACTTTAATTGAATTGACGTTGGACGTTAATCGGTCTTTGAGACGCGTTACGATTAAATTTGGAATTTAAATCGTAAAAGGTTTATTAAATAAAGTGTAATGTTTAATTTGGAATTGAATAGTGAATTAGTATTAAATACATATTAAATTTGATTTAATAATGTAGTTTAATTTAATTCAAGAATTCGTACTTTGAGTACTTATTCGCAAAAACGAGTTTGACTCGAACAAAATCAAATCGTTGTTTGAACATTGGATGATCACTTAATTATCAGATTACTTAATTTGATTAGATTGATTGATAGCATGCTTATGTGTGTGAATACGTGGTTGTGTTGAATGAATAATGTATATCGGATGGATATTAGATGGGTGGGCAATTTTAGAAATTGTTGTAATAAATTCGATTTATTAAATTGGACCTGCGTGTCCAGCCTTATCACCTTCATTCTCTTTGTATTCTCTTCTCACCTATTCCCCTCTATGTATATGAGGTTTCTTTAGAAGTGTAGTGTAACGGGTAGAAGTAATACAAGTGCTAGCTTGAGTGAGACAGGGAGAGATTTGATCTAGGATCAATGTGTAAAGTATCCATCCGTATATCATTATTATTTATTTTCATACTCGCTTTATTATGTATTTAGAATGCATGTTTAAGGGTGTATGATGATGAGACCTTAACAAAGATAATTAAATTGGTAGCCAATTTGCACGCGAAAAACCTCGTTAAATATCAAGCGTTTATTTTCCTTCCATTGAGTGATTCTTACTCAAGATCCGAGATTGGCAGGGGTTGTTGGCCAAAGTCAAGCCCTTGTCCGTCGAAGATTTGTTTTAATCACGAGGCTTTGTTCCATATCGGTGTCGTGTCCAAGTTGTGGTTTGTTGGCCAAAGTCAAGACCACTTCTTGTCCATTGACATTGATTACGAAGCTTCCATGTCAATGGGTCCGCGCTTGACTGGGATCACTAGGTTTGTTGTGCCAAAGCCAAGGCCTAGTTGATTCAGAGGAAAAAGGTTAGGGTATGCATTCGATGTATAGGCATATATAAGATATATGTTTGGGAATTGGATGTCCACCTATTGGATCTAGGAGTTGGATGAGATCCAATTGATCTTCGAGATCTACCTAGTTAATTATCATACAATTTGTTGGCCAAAGTCAAGATTGTGTGATATTTAACGGGATCCTAGCCCACTAGGAAACACGGTTTCCCGAGTACTCGACAGAGGGTTAGAGGCTCGACGAAAAATAGTGGGAGGCAAATATTGAATTTGCAGCATTCGTTCGAATACTCGCTAAACGCGCTCATCTATTTTACTCGTCATATTAATCAAAAGTATTAGTTGGACTAATATTTTATGTTGTTTTAAAAATATATATAGTTGGACTATATACAAACTCATTCGATATATAGTTGATTTTATAATTGGATTATAGTAATCAATATAATTGAATTAAAATGATAGTTGATTTTATAATTAGATTATAGTAATCAATATTAAATTTATAGTTGATTAAATAATTGGATTATTGTAATCATTATAATAAATAGTACCTTATTAAATTGATTAAATAGTTGGACTATTGAAATCAAGAAAGAATTGAAAAGTTGAATATTTAAAATATATAATCCTTGGATTAAATGTTTTAAATGATTTAATTTTCATATTGGGAATAAATAATAGGTTAATTTATTTGATAAAATAACTTATTATGACTAAGCCCATAATTAAGCAAATAGTAGAGCATAAAATCTTTGGAAGATTTATGTGATGATGACTTTAGTGCTTAATTAATATACTTATCATAAATCTATCTTTAGATTTAAAAGTATTAAAATTGCAATTTATAATTCTTAGAGAATTGATTCGACTGTTCTAGTGGAGATAAAGTCAAAGTTTGCAATTGGGCATGTTGCACAAGGTGCACATCGTTTCAATATTCCGAACCCAAGGCTTGGCCAAAGGTTTGTGAAATATTGAAAAGATAATTGACATATCCCAAAGTGACTACCATTTGGATATTGAAGACACGAAGGAATTAAAGAAAGGGCGAGGCTCTGGCTTTAAGATATTTGTCAAAGTTATGTTCACTACTAGTATTGAAATTGGATTTTAAATACTTAGTGTGGTACATAAAATATATGTATTGATGTTCAGAATCCGCTATGAGCTGGATACTGACTTCAAGCCGAGATTCTCTGCGAATCGGAAACGGGACGAAAGTCGCTGTTTCGACCGTAGATACCTAAGTTTAGGAACTACCTTTCGGGTATGTACTTAAATTAGGAACTGTTATAATGTAACTGGTTTGACTAGAAACATTATCTCTATATCAGTGTTTAATCCGTTACGGATAGAACCTTTATATTATAGAACACTAAGTATTTTATTATATAAAGATGATACTGAGATAAACACATTAGATGTGAATAACAGAATTTATATTTTGAATATAATAAAATCTCAAACATATAAAAATGACAAATAATAGCTCAAATTGATTTGATCAATAGAGACTTATTTGTGGCATTGTTGTCTAAGACACAATTAAACGAGACTCGTATATCCACACTTTTGAAGAGTGGGTACTGGGACTGATTTGACTATTCAAATAAGGTCTGCAAATCTAGTTTATTAGGTAAAGTACCTAAAATACTATTTACTTGGTAATAGTATAAGGGCCACCGATCTGTTAGCCCTATTCATGGTGAAGTTAGTGGGCCCATATCTAGCTAAGCTAGATGTGAACATGAATATTTTGTGACCTTAACGGATGTGGCATCACGTTATGGTTATGTGTTTCTTTTGAAGAACACAAATCGGAAACTTTAGAGTTTCGACACGAAATAGAAAAACAGATCGGCTATAGTATTATTCCGCCACGGTAAGACCGTATTGGAAAATACTTAAGCAGTAAGTTTCATATGTAAATGAAAGAGTATGGTATTCTTTCATATGAGGACTCCTCCCGAGACACGTCAGTTGGACGGTGTGTCCGAACTAAAACCGAATTTTGTTGGACATGATAAGGTTTATCACGAGTCGCTCTGAGCTACTGTTTCCTTCAATAGGATATGTATTAACAGTGCAAAACTTATTTAGAATAAGGTTCCATATAAATCTGTTTGACAGATGTCATATAGGATATGAACAGGAAAGAAACGGGGTTTCTCATTTCTAGTAATTTGGGTATGCCAGGCATAACGTTTGGATGATACCAAACTAAAAGATCCAAATTGGATAAGTGCCAATATAGGTTATCCTAAGGGAAACCATAAGTATAGTACTTATAAATCTCACATGAGAACAATATGATTGTTGCTCACCATGCGGTTTTCCTGAGAGGAATACCGATATGCAGTGGTCAGTGGGAGGATAGTGATACTCGATGAAGATCAGAGTAATACTGTTCAAGGCACGAAGTCTTTAATGGAACACAAATAGTTCATCTATGATGAATCTATACCATTAATCTTCAAATACACAAGAACTTCGTAGATCGGATAGAGTCAGAAAATAACCTAGGGTATGTGTTTCTGATCTAACCCATAAAGATGTCAATCTTATGAAGGTATATCCACCGACTACGTTTTGAGGAAGTGATACGAGGTATCGACTCCCTATTATGGCAAAGTGACATGAGTCCGAAATGGATTCCATGTATAACAACTATTTTGGATACTAGTTGTTGTACCACAAGACATTGTGCCTATTGGTACATTAACGTCTTCAAGGAAGACATACATGGAAGGCAACATACCAACGTACAAAGCTGGGCTTTTGACGGAAAGGTATCGTTATCAACATTGTGTTAATAACGTTCAACCTTTTACCTGTTGCCATGGTAAATCCATTTTGAAGATGCTTGTTGATAACTGCATATTTCATTTATGAAATGTGTTAGTTGCAGATCAAAATCGCTTTCCTGAAAGGAAACCTTTTGGGAGTTGTTTACAACATCCTGACGATTTTGTATAACCGACAAACAAGGTTTGCGGGTTATTCGATCCATGTTTGGATTGATGCAAGCATAAGGTTCTTGGAACTGTCGTTTTGAAATAATCATAATGATTTATGATTTGACTCAAAACGAAATGATTCTTGTGTATATAAGGAGGTTAGTGGGAGAGCACTGATAGTGAAATTCCCAATAAAGCAATTGGTGAAAGCTTGGCTTTCATAGATATTCTTTCAATAGAAATTCTCCGTAGAATTCTGGGGAGTAACAACCTTTATTCAAGGAATAAAGATCTACTGGGATAGATTTGGAGTTGTTAACACTCTCTGGGAAATTTTACATTTAAAATGTACTTGTATTGGTGTCTCATACGCTTCGAGCATATGGAGTCACGATCAGGTCAATCCAAGTGATAGTCACTGGATTGAAGTTAAGAACATCTGTTAGTATCTTAGAGAACTAAAGATGTTGTCTTAAACTATGGAGAAGGAGAACTTGAAGTGACTGGGATCACTGCTGCAAGTTTCCAAACAATTAAATACTACGGTACTATAAAGTTTGAACACTGGAAAAGTGCGCT
Organism: Zanthoxylum bungeanum; assembly: GCA_019454045.1. NCBI lineage: Eukaryota > Viridiplantae > Streptophyta > Magnoliopsida > Sapindales > Rutaceae > Zanthoxylum > Zanthoxylum bungeanum. The sequence goes on from SKCR01041613.1 coordinate 28,733, forward strand.
GGAAATCTTCCAAGCAAGATAACTGTTGCCGAATAAACAACAAATGCGGATTATTGCTGCAGCTGAGGCAGCAATAGAAGCCATTTGGATCGAAAATAAATCTAATTAGATTAGATATAGTTCTTTTAGCTGCTGAGCTAGGCGTCAGCACAGGCTAAGGAATTAAAGGTCTCATCGACGATCCAGATATATACTTCTATATCATCTGATTCGTTCGGATCATACATCATGGCGATGTGATGATCGTGAAATCGCGTCAAACGATAATCAAACAAATCCGCTGACGAAAACCTTTCCTCAGCAATTTGAGCGAACCGTGCAAATTTCGGGTGTAGGACACTTGAGTGACTCGCTATGTGCCAAGTGGGAGATTGTTGGACAAAATGACCCATAGTGTCACTATTTGCACAGATCATTGTGTTGTTGTAGCAAATTAACTATGTGACAAGGAAATTGCACTCTCATCATTTGTGATTAGATCACCATAGATATATAAATGAAGATAGGTCCCTATGATTAGTTCCTGGACTGAGAATGATATGAGACAGTATCAGTCCCCGAAGGATTAATCATTAAATATCCCTAGCCGGAGTATTATCGAGACTGGACATCGATAATGCGGAATAGGCTAGTATTGCACTTGTGTGCGTTGTGAGGGCACAACGACATAGTTCTAATATATATAAGTATTGGATACTTATGCAAGTGCGATAAGAGGTCGTGTTTCACCGATGGTACGGGAAACAGCTTCACTCTGGATAGACCCTTCGGAATCCCATTGGTATTATGACTATGTGTCTTTGGGAGGCCGAAATCAAGGTAGGTGTGTATAGTCTTAACCTGAGACTTACATCGCTAATACTTACGATAATCGATAGACTTTGGTCTTGGTGGTACAGGCTTTAAAACCGTTCTGCGTACACCACTTCTGGGTTTATCAGAGAGTCGTAGTGTATTGGGTGTGATGTCAAGACGGAATTATCACTTCAGTCATTTTGGAGATGATGTCACGCAGGATACGGTACTAGTGCTCTTGAGTGCTGCGCGGCCATCGGGATATTATGACAGGTCATGTATATCCGATTATAGAGACTATGTTACCAGACATCCGATATGTGCTTCGGACGGGGTAGACACTTATCCAGCCCCACCCTAGCACGTGACTATCCGATACTGGGCCGATACGCACAATACAATCGTATACTACGCTTGATACAGATCTTAATATTCTTAAATGGATATGTCCGGAGAATTGGGAAGACTTGGTGCTTTGCTAGGAGTCGACCTTGTCTCGTAAATCGGTAGAACGTAGTACTTGGTACGTACGTGATTCGGATACTCCGACGATCGTATTTACTACCAACTTATCCGGGGATCTCATGGGTCGCTTCCCGATAATCCACCGATGACGCACAACTCGCACTCTTAAATAATCTGGGATTATATAGAAGAGAGAGAAAATTAATCTAGGATTAATTACAGATATTTTATCTAGGATAAAATATCGTCTAGAGAGAGATAACGATTAATTTGGAATTAATCGGTAAATTAATATATTCGATATATTAAACGAAATTAGATTTCGACGCGGATTAAAATTAGATTTTAATTCGGGCGAACGAATTAATTTAGAATTAATTCGTTAGCGACGTGAATAGTGAATTCGCTAGGCGTAATCATTTAATTACGACGCGACGGAAAAATCGTTAATTTGGAATTAACGAACCCGAGCCCGAGTGTGATTGCGAGCGCATTCGTATTTCGAATTCGAGTGCGACAATGCAAGTCGCATCAAGCGTCAAATCAATCAGTCGCATCAAGCGTCAAATCACTTGTCACTTTGAGTGATGTGACTTGACAACATGTCACTTTAATAAAGTTGATGTGAATAGTGATGGACATGATGTGCATAGTGTTTTGCTTTATTATTTGACTTTTTAAAAGCAAATTCAAATGAAATTCATTTGAAATTTACTAAAGTGTATAAGATACACTTAAATGTAAATCAAATTAATATAACACACATTTTCTTTCTCTCCATTTCTTTCTCTTCTTCTCACGCCCAAGACCATTTTTCTTCACTGGTTTTGAACCAGAAATGGCGTGAAACTAAGGGGAAGCAAGAGTGGTTTTTCATGGTGACAAATCAAGTGCTAGCACACTTACGAGTCTTGCGAAGGTGGTAGGGAGGTTCGCCCATGAGCCGGGATCCATCGGACGAGGCTTGGAGCTCTGTTTCGTCATCTCAAAATTTCTGTTTTGGAGGCAGTTCACTGCTGCATTTTGGCGTGAAAACAGTGGGCATTTTGGGCTTGATTCGTCTTGAAATCGACTCAACCGATCGATGTGAGTATTCCGCTATCTCCGTTGGTGTATTCACGCATGTTTTCATTGCTTGTTTGATCTTGGGACCTAGATTAATACCAACAGCCCATTCTTGTTCCGGTAGCTTTGCCTCTGCTAATACCCTCATAGACTGTATTTCCACTTCCACTGGCAATACTGCTTCCATTCCGTAGACTATAGAGTAAGGTGTGGCACCTGTTGCTGTTCTCACTGATGTTCCGTACCCCCACAAAGCATACGGTAGTTTATCGGCCCAATCTCTGCAGTTTTCTGTTATCTTAGCTAAAATCGTCTTTATCGTTTTGTTGGCTGCCTCAACTGCCCCATTTGCCTGCGGCCTAAACGGTGATGACTTGTGATGGCCTATCCCATATTTCTGTAGCATTACCTTTGTCTCTCCTTGAAACTAAACTCTGTTGTCCGTCACTACATGGTGCGGCATACCATACCGACAAATGAGATTCCGAGCTATAAACTTTGCCATCTGCCTTGCTGTAACATTACAGAATGATTCAGCTTCCACCCACTTTGAGAAGTAGTATACTGCCACTACTATGAAGCGATGCCCATTTGATGCATTCGGTCGAATCTCTCCAATCATATCAATTCCCCATGCTGAGAAAGGCCACGACTTTGATAACCCGTGCAACTCTGTGTGCGGAAAATGATTCAAATTGTCGTGTGCCTGAAAATTATGACAATCATTACCATCTTCGCACAGTCTGTCTCCAGGGTTGACCAGTAAAAACCTTGTCTCACTATCTTGCGGGACAAATTTAACCCGTTCATGTGCACCCCAGCGTGTACTTCTTCCATTACCTACTGAGCCTCTTATTTTCTCAAACACTTCAACTGAATACCGTTTGCTTGCCTTTTGTACAGTTCCCCTTTCAAGATCACATACTGGGAAGCTAACTTCTGAATAACTATTCTGTCTTTTCTGTCTGCTCCCTCTGGGAGTTCCCCATGTTCCAGATACCTCTGAATGTCATAATACCAAGGTTTACCATCATCGAACTCTATTTCCAGAATTCTCTCTATCTCATAAATAGGTCTTATTGCTGTTGTCAGTATCAACGGTCTCAACACTAATTTTTCTGGATTTTCCCAAGTCGCTGCAAGTGTAGCCAATGCATCTGCCATCTGATTCTCTTCTCGCGGCAAGTGCTGAAACTTACAATCAGGGATAACCTGTGCCAACTTTTTGAGGTGAAAAAGGTAAGGTTTCAACCGTTCTTCTTTCAATTCCCATTCTCCTCGCATCTGCTGGACTACCAACATAGAATCTCTGTAGACTTTCACACTCTCGGCCTTCAAGGCTATCAATGCAGTCAAACCAAAAGCACATGCTTCATACTCGGCCATGTTATTTGTTACTCTGAACGTCAGCCTTTTGGCCAAAGGCAAGGTCTCTCCTTCGGGGGTCACTATCACAATCCTAATTCCGGCTCCCTTGTAATTCACTGCTCCGTCAAATACATTTTCCATCTATGAACTATTATTGCTTGGATCTCTTCATCGAAAAATTCAAGCTTATACCGATCCCCTTCAACAGGTTGCAATGCCAGAAACTCTGCTACTGCTCGCCCTTTGACCACTTTGGTGGTGAGATACTCAATGTCAAACTCTGTCAGCAATACTAACCATCTTCCCAATTTCCCCACTAGCGAAGGCACTGAATGCAGATATTTCAGAGGATTCTCCTTTGCCACTACCTGGATCTTGTAAGAATGAAAATAATGCCGCAATTTTCTGGAAGCCCATACCACTGCGAGACAGATATTCTCTACTTCTTGATAACGAGCCTCATACGGGAGCATCTTCTTACTCAGATAATAGACTGCATGTTCTACCCCTGTCTCATCTGCCTGTACCATCATTGCCCCCAGTGCTTCTAATTCTATGGCTAAGTATAATATCAAAGGTCTGCCCGGTCTCAGAGGTTTCAATACATGAGGCTTTACCAAGTACTCCCTGATCTTGTCGAAGGCTGCTTGACACTGCTCATTCCATTTTACCGGTTGATCTTTTCTGAACAGTTTGAAGATAGGCTCACATACTGACGTCAACTTGGCGATGAACCAACTGATGTACTGGATCTTCCCCAGGAATGCTCTGACTTCCTTCTCAGTCTTCGGTGCTGGCATTTCTGTGATTGCTTTGATCATTTCAGAGTCTACCTCTATTCCTCCCATTCCCACTGTATGTCCCAGTAATTTTCCAGTTGTTACTCCAAACACACATTTCTTGGGATTTAGCCGCAGGTTGTATTTGTCAACTCTCTGAAGGAACCTTTCTAGTACTTCAATATGCCCTACTTTTCTCTCTGATTTCACCATCATGTCATCCACATACACTTCAATCTCTTTGTGCATCAAGTCGTGGAATAGTGTAGTGGCCATCCGCTGATAAGTAGCTCCCGCATTCTTGAGCCCAAACGGCATCACCTTATAACAATAAGTACCACACTTGGTAACAAAGGCAGTCTTGTGTTTATCTTCCTCAGCCATAAGAACCTGATTGTAACCTGAAAACCCATCTGCAAATGAATACATAGCAGATAAGGCTGCACTATCCACCAGTACGTCTATATGCGGTAGAGGAAAATCATCTTTCGGGCAAGCCTTGTTGAGATCTCTGTAGTCCACACACATTCTGACCTTCCCGTCTTTCTTCGGCACTGGCACAATATTAGCCAACCACTCAGGATACTTTACTACTTCCAAGAACCCCACATCTATCTGTTTCTTAACTTCCTCTCTGACTTTCTCAGCCCACTCAGGTCTCATCCGTCGGAGTTTCTATTTCACCGGCCTCATATTCGGATAAGTAGGTATTGTGTGCTGGGCTATGTTTCTGTCTACTCCAGGCATGTCCTCATAGAACCAAGCAAATACTTTGGCGTATCTGGCCAATATTTCTTCTAATTTCTTTCTCTCCTCGGAGGTAACTTCACTTGCAATCAGAACTTCTTTGGGGTTCTCAGGTGTACCCAGTTAAATGCAGTAGTTCTGGCCGAACTGATATCAAATATGCTTGATTCATGCAGAGTAAATGGAAATGACTCAGGCAAGTAAGGAAAAGAAATGTCTTTATTATTGGATAATACGGAAGTACATTCAAACAAATCAGGAAGGTAAATGTCTTCATCATCTATAGACACTTCTTCCTCTGCAACCAGGTTCTCCTCAGGCTTTTTATCCTCTCCCAGAGTCAGGCTCTCCAACTTCATCAATTCTTCTTCCTAATTCTCTGCTTCTTCCATAACTTCTTTGGTCAGCGGCTTCTTGCCCAGTATCTCTTGGAAGATCTCAAAACCAGGTACCACAATCCCATTAACTTCTATCGGTTCGGGCTCACCTTGATACCCTGAAGCCTTCACAAAAAAAAATCTACCAATTTCAACCCTTTCTTTTTAACCTTCAGCTTTTCTTCATCAGATGTGTATCAAAAACCCCTCCGAGTAGTCTGTCCTCTGAAATCTGGCAATTTTGAACCTTCACCCGGCTCAAACTTCATTTTTTTCATGATCTTAGCCACCCTAGGATCCACCCATTCTTCTAAAGTTGCCGACACTTGGAACCTTGTGAAAGGTTGTATTTCCAAGGCAGCCACAACATTATCTACCTCAGCTCGGATGGTGACAATTTCCCTTCCATATGGGAACTTAATCATCTGATGCAGAGTGGAGGGCACGCCCCCAAGCTTATGAATCAAAGGCCTTCCCAACAACAAGGCAAAAGTGGCTGGGATGTCCAGTACTGTGAACTCAACTTCGTTCTCAATAAAACCAACCTTGACCGCTGCTACAAATGTACCCTCAACTCCTCGCTTACTGTCATCATAAGCCTTGATAGTCATACTAGAGGGATCCAGATCTGTTATTTTCATACCCAGCTTGGCCAAAATCTTCAACGGGCACACATTAATGGAAGATCTGTCATCCACCATTACACAAGAGGTCCTCTTACCCCTCACTTCAGCTCTGATAAAAAAGGTCTATTATGATTTCTCCCCTCAGCTGGGAGTTCTTCCTCAGAAAAAGTGATTGCCTGCAAAGCCTCCTTTTGCACTGACCCAACAAACATTGCGGGGTTGGCATCTTCCGTCACCACTATCTTGCTTAAGGCCTCAACCATGGCCCGCTTGTGCTCCTGAGATGCACACAACAAATCTCATATACTCACTTGTGCTCGGGTTTTTTTCAACTGGCGCAGCACTGTATCTCCCTCAGAATTATCCCCATTTTCTGCCACTTCTCTTCCTTCAGTCAACACTTCTTTACCCTTTTCAGCCATATCATTGTAGAAACGCCCGCTGCGTGTCATACCCCTCACTTTTTCTTCATAACTACTAGAGAAGTCTGCCCAGAAATTCTTCCCATGTTCGGTTTTATCTTCGCTGTTGCTATCCCAAATCTCAAGGCAAATAGCTCGGAGGTCAAAGGATTTGAGGACAAGGTTCTCGGGAAGGCCAGAGTTTATCATATAGGTTGGTGGCAGGACAGAGTGGTAATTTGGTAAAGGGTTCTGGTGTGCGTTGGGGCGTTCTGTTTCAGGGTCGGGTATCTTTTTGGAGTCTATAAGGTCTTGGATTTCATGGCGGAGTCGGGCATAGTTGTCGGTATCGTGGCCTTTTTGTTAGTGGAATTGGCAATATTGGTTTAAGTTGAGATGTGGTGGTGGAGGGTTTGGGAGTGGTTTGGCTTCTAGGGGTTTCAGAAGTCCCTGTCTCTTCAATTTCTCCAATATCTTGGACAGGGGTCTACCCAAGTTGGAGAATCTCCGGTTCCGGATAGCGGTAATCTCAGCAGAAATGGGCTTTGTTCCCGATGTAACCCCAATGGGCCTCTTGTTCAGACCATAGAATTTTCTATTCTCGGCCTCTTCTTCCTCAATATCCATGACAGTTTCCCTCAACTGTCGAAAATCAGTAATCATGGATGTCATCCTCCTTAGCTTCCCATAGATGGAGGGCTTGGTGCCCTTAATGATCATTTTTATCTGGTCCTTCTCTGAGGGCCTGGTCTGCATCTTTAAGAGCTGGCTTCTCCAATTATCATGCAAACGAAACTCAATAAATAATAAAAATACAACTGAAAAACGGATGTGAAAGAATACCCTCAGGTCTAACCTTTTTTGTCGACTCTCTAACTCGCATTTCACGGTGATCGGAAGGGTAAAAGCTCCGTAACTTTTTTGGTTCACTGGTTTGCATTTTTCCTCGCTGTTTTGCTGCTCAAGTTACTGTCCTTGCTCCATTTCGCTACTGCTTTGCTGCTGTATTTCTGCTGTATTTTTGTCACCGTTTTTGGTGTTTTAGGCTATTGTTTTGGGTGATTTTAAAGGCTTTAAGTGCAGTCTTTTTTAGTTACTGTTTTAAGGATTAATAGTGTAGTTTTTTAGTGCAGTTTTAGGGTGTTTTCTGGATTGTTTTAAGGGGTTTAGGGGCTGCTGTATGTTGCATTTTTAGGCTACTGTTTTATGGTAAAAGGGGCTGCTGTTTTCAATGAAAATGCTGTTGTATGGGGGCTGTTTTGGCTGCTGTTTATACATGTATATGGCTGCTGTTTGTGCGGTTTCTGCTTACTGTTTTAGGGGTATATTTTCGGTAGTGTAGTGGCTGTGTGGGGCTGTGATTTTTGGTAGTTTAGGGGACTGTATAGATGCAGTTTCGGTGGTGATTTGGGGCTATTTTGAGTGTAATTTTCGGTGGTATGAGGGAGGAGAATAAAAGAAATTTTTTGGTTGCTTCTCACTTGTCTTGGGCGTGAATGGAGAGCTAGGAGAGAGTGTTGGAATTTTTTGTTTGCTTGTTTTCTCTGTGTTGCCGTGAATGGAGAGCTAGGGGGTGTCTTGGAAAAATGTTTCTTTTATATACAAAGGCTAGGCTTGACAAGGAAAGGGATTTGGCTAATTAAAAAGGGATATGATTTAGTGTCATGTAAGGAAAACCTAAGATTGATTGGAGACAAGATTGGTTCAAATTAGAAAGCTAATATATTTGATTTATCTTGTTTAGGCATGAGATTTGTTAAGTTAGGAATACAATATATTTGATTTATCTTAATTAGGCATGCAATTTATTTAATTTGTGTAAGTATTTTTATTATTTTGGTAGGTGATTATTTAGATTTTATTTATTTTATTTAATTACACATGTGTTAAATATATATTTAATTAATTTAGATGTGTCTTAAGTGGGCTTGGGCGTGTGGGCCAAGGCTTGGGCGTGTGGTCCTTGGTTGGTGGGTTTGGTTGGCTTTTGATGGTGGGCTTGGTGTGTGTGTGGGCTAGATGTGGGGTTTTGGGCCAAGGTTAAGTGTTTGCGGGTTTTTTAGGCTAAAGGTGCTCTAAAACGGAGGTCCACCAGCGAGCCCGAAGCTAAACAAGCGAGTCAAATTCGACAAAGTACTGATTTCCATCTTTTTCCCTTCCGACATCTGTTTCCCGCGGCTTCCGCGACTTAAAAGGTAGTGCCTCCAAATGACACTCATCATCGGGATTTATATGCAAAAATGCAGTGCCTACAGCCATAATAAGGAGTCTTCCTCATACGTAGCCAGTTCGTATTCCTCAATAAGATTGACATCTACATGAGGTGAGATCAGAAACCTATACCTCTCAGGTTGTTTTCTGACTCTCTCTGACTACGTGGTTCTTGTTTGTTCGAAGATTGTGGTACAGTTTCATCCCTGATGAACTGTTTGTGTTCCGTTAAGGAATCGGTGCCTGGAACAGTATTACTTCAATTTTCATCGAGTTTTACTTTCCTCCCACTTACCACTGCATATATGTATTCCTCTTAGGAAAACCGCATGGTGAGCAACAATTACATTGTTCTCTTGTGAGTTGTATAAGTACTATACTTTGGTATCCCTAGGATAACCCACAAATTAGGCACTTATCCGATTTGGGTTCTAGTTTGGTATCATCCAAACATATGCCCAGCATTCCCAAATCTTCAGGAATGAGAAAACCCGGTTTCTTTCCTGTTAATATCTAATATGAAATCTGTCTAACAGATTTTCACGGAACCTTATTCAAAATAAGTATTGCACTATTTAATGGGTATCCCTTGAAGGAAAATGGTAAATCATAGCGACTCATAATTAACCTTATCATGTCCAACAAAATTCGGTTTCTCTGTTCGGACACACCATCAAATTGAGGTGTTCCAATAGGAGTCCACTATGAAAGAATGTTATACTCTTTCAAATATTTGAGAAACTTATTGCTTAAGTATTTTCCACCACGGTCTAACTGTGACAGTTTAATACTTTAGTCGATCTGTCTGTCTACTGCCTGTCGAAACTCTTTGAATTTATCAAAAGTTTTCGATTCGTGTTTCAAAATAAACACATAACTATAACGCGATGCCACATCCGTAAAGGTTACGAAGCGTTCATTTCCACCTCTTGCCTAGCTAGACATGGGCCCATTTACGTCACTATGAACGAGGGCTAACAGATCGATGGCACTTGCACTTTTACCAAGTAAAAGGTGTTTAGGCATTTTGCCTAATAAACTAGATTCGTAGACATCATTTGAATAAGATCAAATCCGTCCTAGTATCCACTCTTCAAAAGTGTGGATATACGAGTCTTGTTTAATATGTCCCAGACAACAATGCCACTTCTAAGTCTCAACTGATTTATGAGCTATTTGTTTGTCATGTCATACGTTTGAGATTTATTTATATTCAAAATATAAATACTGTTATTCACATCTAATGTGGTTATCTCAATATCATCTTTATAAAATAAAACACTTTAGTGTTCTAGAATATAAAGGTATACCCATAACAGGTTAAACTCTGATATAGAGATCATGTTTCTAGTCAAACTAGGTATTGTTGGAAATTCTAATCCATGTCCCAAGATCAAAAGAGCAAACAAAACATATAAATGAATGAACAATATTGAAGTATGGCGGAATCATACTCACAAAGATCGGAATGCGGATGCGTTGATGAAACAAAAATTTTCTCCTTTGTGCAGTGAGGGTTTCGGCCAAACAGAAAAGAGAAGCTCCAAGCAATTTTTGATCCTTCCAAGCTCTAAGATTAGTTTCCCATAACACCTTTGTATGATCCCTTGAAGGTGCTAGCCTTGTGTGTGATTTTATGTTCCAAACAAACACAAATTCTTCAAGTTTTTGCAACAAAAACAGAAAAGTGGAGAGGGCTGTGAGAGCTCACAGTTTCGGTCATGAGAGAATAGGAGAGAGTGTTATGATTTTTGTTACAAAAATCAATTTATATTTATGCCATAATATTTATTAAATTAATAATAAACTTATGACACAAATCATGCAATGGCTTAGAGTGTCAAACACTCAAACTCCATGCAAAACCATTGAGTGTATTGTACACTATCACCATGCAATGTATTAACAATTAAATAATGCATAAAATGACATGTGTCATGTGGGCCCCCACACAACCCAAATGAAAGTGGGCCCACGCGTACTCACGCGTTCGGGTTCGATATTTCCGAAATACCGAACTTTCGTCGCGACGTTAATTAATCGAATTTAAATAAATAATTACGCCTAGCGAAATTATTATTTACGTCGCTAACGAATTAATTCTAAATTAACTCGTTTGCCCGAATTAAAATCTAATTTTAATTTCGCGTCGAAATCGAATTTCGATTATTATATCGAATATAATAATTTTACGATTAATTCCAAATTAATCGTTCTCTCTCTATGTATAGTACTTTATCCAAGATAAAGTCTCTCCGTAATTAATCCAAGATTAATCGAGTTTGAATCATACGTCATTGGTGAATCTTCGGGAAGCGACCCAAGAGATCTCTGGATATGTTGGCAGTAAATACGGCCGTCAGATTATCCGAACACGTACGTACCAAGTACTACGTTTTTACCGATTTACAAGACAAGGTTAGCCTCTAGCAAAACGCCATGCCTACCCAATTCTCCAGAAATATTCTTATTGGAATATAAGATCTATAACAGGCGTAGTATACCGTAGTATAGTGTATACTGATCCAGTATCGGATGATCACATGTAAGGCCTGGGGCTGGAGATGTGTCTGCCCCGTACGATACATATATCGGACATCAAGCAACTAGTCTCTTTGAATCGGATAATCCTGACCTTGTCATATTATCCCGATGGTTGCAACCATTATAGAGTACTAGTTCTGTATCCTGCGCGATCATCATCTCCATATGTCTGAAGTGATACTTCCGTCTTGACATCACACCCAATACACTACGATTCCCGATAAACCTAGAAGAGGTGTACACAGAACCTGTTAAAGCCCTGGACGACCAAAACTAAAGTCTACCGATTGTCGCAAGTACTAGCGATGCAAGTCTCAGGTTAAGACCATATGCACCTACCCTGAAGCGGACTCCCATAGACACGCAGACATACTACCAATGGGATTCCGCGGGGTCTATCCAGAGCGAAGCTGTTTTCCGTACCATCGGTACAACACAACCTCCTACCGCACTTGCATAAGTATCCAATACTCAAATATATGAGAACTATGCTGTTGTGCCCTCACAACACGCACAAGTGCAGTACTAGTCTATTCCGCATTATCGATGTCCAATCTCGATAATACTACGACTAGGGATATTTAATGATTAAACCTTTATGGATTGATACTGTCTCATATCATCTCAATCCGAAATTAATCATAGGACTTTTACCATTTATATATCAAAGTAAATAAATTACAAAACGGTAAAAGGCAATTTCATTACTACATAGTTAATTTTGTACAATAATACAATATCATTTACAAAATAGTGACGCTATGGGTCATTACTGTCTAACAGGTATATTATAACAGTTTCCTAATTTAAGTACATACCGAAAAGGTAGTTCCTAAACTTAGGTTTCTACGACTAAAATAGCGATTGTTGTCCCGTTTCCGATTCGCAAATAAATCTCAACTGAAGTCAGTATCCTGCTAATGAGCAGATTCCGCACATCAGTACATATCTTATGTACCACATGTAGTATCAAAAATCCAATTTTGAAACTAACAGTGAACATGTTTATGACAGACATACTTGAAGCCGGAGCCTTGCCCCTCTTCACTTCCTTCATGTCTGCCTTATCGATATGTCTTTTGTCTTCCTAGAAGACCGTGCTGATTTTACCTTTGCCCCTTTTAGAAGCTCTGGCTCTGCCTCCTAGAGCATAGCCTTCAACTCTCCAAGAGTTTACTCTTGGTTCATAATGAACCTACCTCAGCTTTCGGGTAGAGACTATAAGATCAAATCTTTGGCACTCTCGGCCACGTAGGTAATGCCCAGCTAACCTAGCTGATCGATGTCAGCTATCATCTGTGACACCTAGTGCTCGACAGATGTACCCTCTGACATACACGAGCTAAAGAGCTTCTTATGAAATTTTTACTTTTAAGATCTAAGAATAGATCTATGAAGATCTTTAATTTCATCATCATGGTACAAGGATCTAATCCTTAATTTTGACGACGGAATTAAAGTGTCATTGCAGTAAGCATAATGGATTGAGCACTAAAGTTATCATCACATGAATCTTCCAAGATCATGTTCTACTATTTGCTCAACTCCGGGCTTAGGCCCAAGAGGTTTCTCTATCAGATAGAGTAACTTCTTAGTTCCTAGGACTATCATGAGGTACTTATTCCCAATTTGAAAATTAAAGCCGTTTAAAGACATTTTTACCCAGGTTTATGTTTTAAACGCTAATCTTTCATTTATCTTGATTGCTATAGTCCAACTATCCAATCAACGATTTTAGGTACTATAGATCATAATGATTACTATAGTCTAAGTATATAATCAACTATAATTTGTTTGGTTAAATTCAAATATATTGATTACTACAATCCAATTTTATAATCAACTATAATTTGAAGTAGTTTGAATACAGTCCAACTGTTTAATTAAAACAACGATTAAATATTAGTCCAACTAATATATTTTTTAAATTAATGATGAAAAATGAAATGAGCGCGTATTGGCAAGTATCTAGACGAAATTGCAAATTTAATACTTGCCTCCCACTATTTTTCGGTGAGCCTCTAACCCTCTGTTGAGTACTCGGGAAACCTTGTTTCCTAGTGGGCTAGGATCCCGTTAAATAACACACAACCTTGACTTTGGCCAACAATTGTATGATATTTAACTAGGTAGATCTCTAAGATCAATTGGATCTTATCCAACTCCTAGATCCAGTAAGTGGACATCCAAATCCGAAATATATTTCTAATATATGCCAATATATCCAATATATTGCCTAACCTTTTTCCTCTGAATGAACTAAGCATTGGCTTTGACACAACAAACTTAATGATTCCAGTTAACCGGGACCCATTGACCTTGGAAAGCTTCGTAATCGATGTCGATGGACAAGAAGTGATCTTGACTTTGGCCAACAAATCACAACTTGGACAAGACATGTGATATGGAACAAAGCCTTCATGATTCAAACACATCCGCGATGGACAAAGGCCTTGACTTTGGCCAACAAACCAGTGCCAATCTTGGATCTTGAGAATGAATCATTCAATGGAAAGAAAAACGTTTATTATATGTTGAGGGTTTTTCGCGTAATTGGCAACCAATTAATTATCTTTGATTAGGTCTCATCATTCACCCTTAAGCATGCATTCTAAAAGCATAATAAGGCGCGATAAATAAATTTAATAATGATATGTGGATGGATATTTTAAAAAACTTGTTCCTAGAACAAATCTCTCCATTTCATCTCTCCCGCTAGCACAAATTTTACTTCTACCCAATTACATAACACTTCTAAAGAAACCTCATTTACATTGAGGGGAATAGGTGAGAAGAGAAATACAAAGAGTCAAGAGGTAATAGGCTGGACACGCAGGTCCTATTTAATAAATTCTAAATTTATTACAACAATTTCCAAAATTGCCTTCACCCATCTAATATCCATCCGATATACATTATTCATACATCACATCTATGTATTTCACACAAAACATTTTATCAATGAATCTAATCCAATTAATTAATATGAAATTAATGACCATCCAATGTACAAACAACGATTTGATTTGCGCGAGTCCGACTCGTTTTTAAGAATAAGTACTCAAAGTACGAATTCTCGAATTATATTAAACTACAACATTAAATCCAATTTAATTTGTATTTAATACTAATTCTTTATTTAATTCCAAATTAAATAATTACACTTTATTAATGAGCCTTTGCGACTTAGATTCTAAATCTAATCTAAATGGGTCTCAAAGCCCAATTAACATCCAATGTCAATTTAATTAAAGTCCAATGGGCTGTCAATTAATTTATAAGGCATGGACTTTGGCAACCAAAGCCCAATAAGGAATCACCCTTTTGCCAAAAATCAATTTAGGCCCATTAGTCCCAATTAAAATTTTAAAGGTCCATTTTATTATATTTGGACTTTATGGAAATTGTTTTAGGCCCAATTGGATCCAACCAATTAACCTAAACCATACTTGGCCCAACCAAGCCCATTAAGCCCAAATACAACTTTATTAGCCCAATTATAAATTTAGCCCAACCAATTTAATCACAATATTCCAAATATCAAAATTAAATTATTTAAAGTGTATTAGCCATAATTAATTATTCAAATTAACATTTCCAAAATACCAATTTACATAATTAATCATACTTATCATCATCAACACATGTCCAACATTATCCAATCAAAAAATCAACTCATTTTCATGCTTTGATGTCACGACAATTTGGGGTTTTTAAAATCGATTTCGATTTCAATCCAATTAAATCAATTTATCCCAAGTCTTTCAACTCATCCAATGATCAAAAAACAAAATTACCATGACTTTAGGGCATCCAAACACATTCGGCCAAGCCAAACATTTGGGGAAAAATTAATCCAATTCAATTTTCATCAAATTGATCACATATAACTCCAAGTTATCATCATTCAAGCATACTCAATCAATCAATTTTATCATCATTCATGCTTAAACAAGGCTCTGATACCATTGTTGGGTTTTCTAGGTCAAACCAAGATAATATTAAGAGATGAAAAATGTGAATACATCAAAGAAAAGTTGCGTAAATACTCACTTTGATCGGCTTTTGGATGCGATGACAACAAAAATTTCTGCTCCAATCTTCTCTTTTTGTATGTTTCGGCCAAGGTCCCCTTGTTGAATCTTCAAGCTCCAAGCTTTGTGAATGATTCCATGCTCAAGGGTTTTTTTCCCTATCACATTTGAATGACCCTTTGATGTGCTAGCAATGGAGAAAATTGCAACAAAATTTCCCTTTAATTCTCCTTGGTGCTCTCGGCATTAGAAGAAAAAGGGATAGAAAAATTGGGTTCAAACCGTGAATGGAGAGAGAGAGGGAGATGAGTTTTGTTGACTTAATTTTGTATTCCAAAAACAAAATTAGATATACCAAAATCAATTTGGTACATGTCATAAATCTCACCTACTTCGAGTGTAAAATAAGCTATCATCATTCTCACCAAAACCCATCACCAAAAGCAACTAAAGTGACAAGTGATGTGACATATGGGCCCAACTTGATTCGAAATGCGAGTGGGCCCGAAAACACTCACGGGCTCGGGTTCGCTAATTCTGAATTAATGAATTTTCCATTGCGACGTAAGTAAATCAAATTTAATTAAATAATTATGCATAGAAAAATTACTATTCATGTCGCTAGCGAATTAATTCTAAATTAACTCGTTCGCCGGAATTAACATCTAATTTTAATTCCATGTCGTAATCTAATTTCGTTTAATATATCGAATATTTTATTTTATCGATTAATTCCAAATTAATCGTTCTCTCTCTTTTAATAATATTTTATCCCAGATAAAATATCTCCGTAATTAATCCAGATTAATTTTCTCTCTCTTATAATTAATCCAGATTAATTATATTCGAGTCATACGTCATCAATGAATCTTCGGGAAGCAACCCATGAGATCCCCGGATATGTTGGCAGTAAATCCGGTCATCGGACTATCCGAATACGATGTACCTAGTATTGGATTTTTATTGATTTACAAGACATGGTTGGCTTCTAGCAAAGGACCGTGCCTACTCAATTCTCCAGAAATATTCTTAAAGGAATATGTAATCTATATCAGGCATAGTATACGTAGTATTGCGTATTACGATCCAGTATCGGATGTCACATGCTAGGTCTGGGGCTGGAATTGTGTCTGCCCCGTACATAGCACATATCAGATCTCTGGTAACTAGTCTCTATAATAGAATAAACATGACCTAGTCATATTATCCTGATAGCTGCAGCATATAAGAGCATCAGTTCTGTATCATATGTGACCATCATCTCCATATGACTAAAGTGATACTTCCATCTTCACATCACACCCAATACACTGCGATTCTCAATATACCCGGAAGAGGCGTACACAGAACCTGTTAAAGCCCTGGACGACCAAAACCAAAGTATATTGATTGTCGCAAGTATTAGCGGTGCAAGTCTAAAGTTAAGACCAAATACACCTACCCTGATTAGGACTTCCATAGACACATAGTCATACTACAAATGGAATTCCGAGGGGTCTATCCAGAGTGAATCTATTTCCGTACCATCGGTAAACACAACCTCCTATTACACTTGCATGAGTATCCAATACCCAAATATATGAGAACTATGATGTTCTGCTCCCACAACGCGCACAAGTGCAATACTAGTCTATTCTGCATTATCGATGTCCAATCTCGATAATACTCCGACTAAGGATGTTTTAATGATTAAACCTTCATGGATTGATACTGTCTCATAGCTTATCAATCCAGAACTAATCATATGGACTTTTATCATTTATATATCCCGGTAATCCAATTACAAATGATAAAGGAGAAATTTCCTTTGTCACATAGTTAATTTGTACAACAACACCATGTTCTGTACAAATAGTGATGCTATGGGTCATAATTGTCCAACAGAAGGACCTGGCAGAAGCTTCCTATGTTTTAGAGATAAAACTCTATAGAGATGGACAAAGGAAGATGATTGGGTTATCACAATCAACGTATATAGATAAGATCTTGGAACGATATAATTTTGAAAACTGTAAGACAGCAAACATACCGTTCAGACATGGGATTCATCTTTCAAAGAAGATGAGTCCACAAACAGAAGATGAGAAGGTTAGAATATCTAACCAACCTTATGCTTCGTGTTTGGGTAGCATAATGTATGTCATGTTATGTACAAGGCCTGATATCAGTTTCGCTGTTAGCGTAACTAGTCGATATCAGTCCAATCCAGGCAATGACCATTGGATGGCAATTAAACATATCCTGAAGTATCTTAAAGATACTAAGGATAAGTTAATTATTTATAGAGGAAATGAACTGCAAGTTAATGGCTATACGGATTCCGATTTCCAATCAGATCCCGATGATAGAAAGTCTACATCTGGATTCATATTTACCCTTAACAGAGGTGCAATTTATTGGAAGAGTTCCAAACAGGGATCAACGGCAGATTTCATCACTAAGGCAGAATATATTGCAGCTTCTGAAGCTGTAAAAGGGCTGTGTGGATAAAGAACTTTATCACAAAATTGGGAGTTGTCCCCAAGTATCGAGAATGTGATTCCCTTATACTGTGATAATACTGGAGCTATTGCGCAAGCAAAGGAACCAAGGGCGCATCAAAGTCAAAGCATGTGGAACGCAAGTACTGTTGGAGTTTACTAAGGTCCCAAGGATCAATAAACAAGCATGAACATAAGTGAATACATCGAGGGAGTCTCAGAATACTCACATCGATCGGTTGAGCGACGCGGGAGGCAACAAAAATTTGGTTTCTGCTCACTGTGAACTATGGCAGTGGGCTGCTGGACTGCATGATTTTCGGCCTCATCTTGGTCCTTCGTCAAGCTCCAAGCTTCGTCGAACGATTCCTGGGTCATGGGTGGACTTCCCTATCATCTTGCCATACCCCAGGTTCTTTTCTGACTCTTTCCGACATACGCGATTCTTATGTATTCGAAGATTATGGTTTAGTTTTACCCTTGATGAATTATTTGTGTTCCATTAAGAAATCGGTGCCTGGAATAGTATTACTCTGATTTTCATCGAGTTATACTATCCTCCCACTTACCACTGCATATCGGTATTCCTCTTAGGAAAACCGCATGGTGAGCAACAATCTAATTGTTCTCTTGTGAGATGTATAAGTACTATACTTAGGTATCCATAGGATAACCTACAATTGGCACTTATCCAATTTGGGTTTTAGTTTGGTTCATCCAACATATGCCTAGCATACCCAAATTTTTAGGACTGTGAAACATGGTTTCTTTCCTGTTCATATTTAATATGATATATGTCAAACAGATTTTTATGGAACCTTATTCTAAATAAGTTCTGCAATGTTAAATGCTTATCCGTTGAAGGAAATGGTAGCTCAGAGCGACTCATAATAAACCTTATCATGTCCAACAAAATTCGGTTTATCCGTTCGGACACACCGTCTAAATGACGTGTTCCGGGAGGAGTCCTCATTGAAAGAATACTATACTCTTTCAAGTATATTAGAAACTTATTGCTTAAGTATTTTCCATTACGGTCTTACCGTGACAATTTAACACTTTAGCCGATCTGTTTGTCTATTTCGTGTCGAAACTTTAAAAGTTTCCGATTTGTGTTTCAATAGAAACACATAACCATAACGTGATGCCACATCCGTATAGGTCACGAAATATTCATATCTACCTCTAGCCTAGCTAGACATGGGCCCACTTGCTTCACTATGAATTAGGGCTAACAGATCAGTGGCATTTACACATTTACCAAGTAAATAGTGTTTTTAGGCACTTTTCCCAATAAACTAGATTCGTAGACTTATTTGATTGGAATAAAATTAGTCCTAGTACCCACTCTTTAAAAGTTTGGATATACGAGTCTTGTTTGATTGTGTCTCAGACAACAATGCCACAATTAGTTTCTTCTGATCAAATCAGTTTGAGCTGTTTGTTTGTCACGTTGTACGTTTGAGATTTATTTATATTCAAAATATAAATTCTGTTATTCACATCTAATGTGTTTATCTCAATATCATCTTTATATAATAAAACATTTTAGTGTTCTAGAATATAAAGGTTCACCCGCAGCGGTCAAACACTGATATAAAGATAATGTATCTAGTCAAACTAGTTACATTATAGCAGTTCCCAATTTAGGTACATACCCGAGGGTAGTTCCTAAACTTAGGTATATACGGTTAAAACAGCGACTTTCGTCCCGTTTCCAATCCGCAGATTAAATCTATATATATATATATCACACTAAGTATCTAAAATCCAATTTAAAACTAGTAGTGAATACATTTATGACAAACATATTTGAAGTCAGAGCCTTGTTCGTCTTCAATTCCTTCATGTCTGCTTTATCCAAACGGCAGTCACGCTTCCGCGATCCCGTTTGCCACATTTAAGCAGACATTTTGGATATGTCCTTTTATCTTCCCAGAAGATTATAATGATTTTGCCTTTGCCCTTTTTCACATTCCAGTTCCGCCAAGCCTAGGCATTCTAGAATATCGAAGTAAGGTGCGCCTTGCGCTACTTGCCTTATTGCAAACTTTGACTTTGTCTCCTTCAGAATAGTCATTGACTCTCCATGAGTTAAGTATTGCAATTTAGTACTTCTAAAATCTAAAATAGATCTTTGAAGATCCTTCAATTTCTTTATCATACTTTAAGGATCTAATCCTTAGTTCTGATTCAGAAATTAAGGAGTCTACTACGGTAAGTATAATGGATTAAGCACTAAAGTTATCATCACATAATCTTCCAAAGATTATGCTCTACTGTTTGGTTAACTTCGAGCTTAGGCATAATATATTATTTTATCAAATAAAATAACTTATTATTTTTCCAGGACCATCTTGAAATTATTCCCAATTTGAAAATTAAGCCATTTAAATACATTTTCCCTAGGATTATGTATTAAACGTTAATATTTCAATTTCTGTCTTGATTCTAATAGTCCAACTATTTAATCAACGATTTAGGTACTATTTCTTATAATGATTACAATAGTCCACCTATTTAATCAACTATAATTTAATAGATTATAATCAATTATATTGATTACTATAATCCAATTATAAAATCAACTATAAATGAATTGTTTGAATATAGTCCACTATTTATTAAAACAACATTTAAATATTAGTCCAACTAACATTAATTTATTTGACGAATGATATTTGTTTGAGCGCGTATGGCAAGTAATTAAACGAATATTGCAAATTCAATTCTTGCCTCCCACTATTTTTCGGCGAGCCTCTAACCCTCTGTCGAGAGCTCGGGAAACCGCATTTCCTAGTGGGCTAGGATCCCGTTAAATATCACACAATCTTGACTTTGGCCAACAAATTGTATGATAATTAACTAGTTAGATCTCTAAGATCAATTGGATCCAATCCAATTCCTAGATCCGGTAGGGGGACATCCAAGTCCGAAACATATATCTTATATATGCCAATACATCCAATGTATTACCTAACCTTTTCCTTCTGAATCAACTAAGCCTTGGTTTTGGCACAACAAACTTAGTGATCCCATTAAGCGCGACCCACTGACCATGGAAAGCTACGTAATCAATGTCGATGGACAAGAAGTGGTATTGACTTTGGCCAACAAACCACAACTTGGACAAGACACTAATATGGAACAAAGCCTTCGTGATTCAAACACATCCTCGACGGACAAAGGCCTTGACTTTGGCCAACAAACAATGCCGTCTTAGATCTTGAGTGAGAATCTTTCAATGGAAGGAAAAACGCTTAATATTTAGTGAGGGTTTTTCGAGTGCAAATTGGCAACCAATTTATTATCTTTGTTAAGGTCTCAACATCATACACCCTTAAACATGCATTCTAAACACATAATAAAGCGCATATAATAAAATATTAATGATATACGGATGGATACTTTACACATTGATCCTAGATCAAATCTCTCATTTTCTCTCTCCCGCTAGCACAAATATTTCATCTACCCGTTACACTACACTTCTAAAGAAACCTCATTTACATTGAGGGGAATAGGTGAGAAGAGAATACAAAGAAATGAGAGGTAATAAGCTGGACACGCAGGTCCATTAATAAATCAAATTTATTACAACAATTTCTAAAATTGCCCCCCCCATCTAATATCCATCCGATATACATTCTTCATGCATCGCAACCATGTATTCACACAAGTATGTTATCAATCAATCTAATCAAATTAATTAATATGATAATGAGTGACCATACAATGTTCAAACAACGATTTGATTTTGTTGACTCGTTTTTTCGAATAAGTACTTAAATTACGAATTCTCGAATTAAATTAAACTACACAATTAAATCCAATTCAATTTGTATTTAATTCTAATTCGCTATTTAATTCCAAATTAAATACTACACTTTATTAAAACCTTACGACTTAAATTCCAATTTAATCGCAACGGGTCTCAAAACCCGATTAATATCAAATATTAATTTAATTAAAGTCCAATGGGCATTTAATTAATTTCTTAAGGCGTGGACTTTTGGTCAACTCGGATCAAACCGATAGCCAAATTCCAATCCGGGAATTACCCCATAAGCCTAGAAATCAATCTTGGCCCATTAGGCCCAATTAAACTTTAAAGGTCCATTAGTCGCATTTGGGCTTTATGGAAGCGGTTTTGGGCCCAATTGGATCCAATCCAATTTGCCTTAACCCAACTTAGTACAACTAAGCCCAATAAGCCCAATAACAACATTTCAAGCCCAGTTTCCAAAATTAGCCCAATTAAATAAATTACTAAAATCCAATTTTACAATTTAATTAATCAAAGTGCATTAACATAATTAATCACCCAAATCATTATTTCCATAACATAAATTAGGCTAATTAATCATGCTCATCTACATCAATTAGTGTCCAACACAAATTAACAAAAAATCAAACCCAATCATGCTCATAATGTCTCGGCAATATAGGGGTAATTTTTGTCCGACTCGGTTTCAATCCAATTAAACGCACAATCGACATTAAATCGTATTCCCGAATGATTTTCAACACATCCAATTGTCAAAAATCAAAAATCCCAAGACATTTTAGGGCATCACATTTTCGGCCAACACCAAAAAATTGGGGAAATTTTTTCCAACACAATTTCAACACAATTGATCCAATCAATCCTAAATTCAAACACATTTAAGCATACTAATTCATCCAATTTCATTAATCATGCCCAAAATCAAGTTTGCCCAATTTTAAGCCCTAAATCATTTTCATGCTTTTAACCAAGCTCTTGATACCATTGTTGGAGATTCTAAGGTCCCAAGGATCACAAATCAACCATGAACATGTGTGAATACATTTGAGGAAGTTGCGGAATACTTACATCGAGCGGTTGAGTGACGCGGAGGTGAACAAAACTTTTCATTCTACTCCTCACTGGTTCGGCAGTGAGTTGAAACAACTCACTGTTTTGGCCTTCGTTTTGGTCCTTCGTCAAGCTCCAAGCTTCGTCGAATGGTTCCCGGCTCTTGGGTAGACTTCCCTATCACCTTCGCAAGTCTCGTAAGTGTGCTAGCATTTGTGATTTTGCCACAAAATCCACACTCTTGGCTTCCCACTGCACACGGCAGTAACCAAAAACCAGTGAGGTTTTGGAGACCCTTGGGCGTGAAGAGTAGAGAGAAAGAGAGAAGAAAGAGTTGAAAAAGTGTTAAGTGTTATTGATTTCTAAAATCAATATTAACATATACCAAACATATAAAATTAATATATGTCACTCAAGCTTTTAAAAGCTTTTCAACAACTCCCATCAAGTCACATCTATCCATCAAGTTGTCAAGTCACATCACTCAAAGTGACAAGTGATTTGACGCTTGATGCGACTAATGATTTGACGGTTGATTTGATGTGTCGCACTCAAATTCGAAATGCGAATGCGCTCGCAAATAATCTCGGGGTCGAGTTCGCTAATTCCAAATTAACGAATTTTTCATTGCGACGCAATTAAATTATTACGCCTAGCGAAGTCATTATTCACATCGCTAAAGAATTAATTGTAAATTAATTCGTTCGCCCGAATTAAAATCTAATTTCATTCCGCGTCGAAATCCAATTTCGTTTAATATATCAAATATATTAATTTAACCGATTAATTCCAAATTAATCGTTATCTCTCTTTAATGATATTTTATCCCAAATAAAATATCTCCGTAATTAATCCCAGAATAATTTTCTCTCTCATCTTATTAATCCCAGATTAATTAAAAGTGCGAGTTATACGTCATTGGTGAATCTTTGGGAAGCGACCCATGAGATCCCCGGATATGTTGGCAGTAAATTCGGTCGTCGGACTATTCGAACACGTAAGTACCTCGTACATTATACCGATTTACAAGACAAGGTTGGCCTCTAGCAAAGCGCCGTGCCTGCCCAATTCTCCGGAAATATCCTTACAGGAATAAAGGATCTGTATCAGGCGTAGTATACGTAGTATTGCGTATTTCTGTCCAGTATCGGATGATCACATGCGAGGCCTGGGGCTGGTACAATATCTGCCCTGTACGAAGCATATATCAGATTACAAACAACTAGTCTCTTTAATATCGGATAATCATGACCAAGTCATATTATCCCGACGGTTGTAACCTTTTTAGAGAACCAGTTCTGTATCCCTGCGCGATCATCAACTCCATATGACTGGAGTGACACTTCCGTCTTGACATCACACCCAACACACTACGATTCTCAATATACCCAGCATTGGCGTGCACAGAACCTGTTAAAGCCCTGGACGACCTCAACCAAAGTATATTGATTGTCGCAAGTATTAGCGGTGCAAGTCTCAGGTTAAGACCAAATACACCTACCCTGATTTCGGACTTCCAAAGACACATAGTCATACTATCAATGGAATTCCAAGGGGGTCTATCCAGAGCGAAGCTGTTTCCCGTACCATCGGTGAAACAGAACCTCCTATTACACTTGCATGTGTATCCTATACCCAAATATATGAGAACTATGCCGTTGTGCCCTCACAACGCGCACAAGTGTAATACTAGTCTTTTACACATTCATGAATGTCCAATCTCGATAATGCTCTGACTAGGGATGTTTAATGATTTATCCTTCATGGATTGATACTGTCTCATATCATTCTCAATCCAGGAACAAATCACATGGACCTCCTATAATTTTTATATCTAGGTGATCTAATCACAAATGATAAGAGTGCAATATCCTTTGTCACATAGTTAATTTATACAACAACACGATGATATGTACAAATAGTCATGCTATGGGTCATAATTGTTCAACACCATATGCTCAAAGCGTATGAGACTCCAGGTCACATACATTTTTCAATGTCCGAGTTCTCTGAGAATGTTAACAACTTAATATATCCCGTAGATCTTTATTCCTTGAATAAGTTGTTTTTTTCTCCCAAGAATTCTATGGAATTCTCTCGAAAGCCAAGCTTTCCACCGATTGTTTTATGGGAATATCATTTCCAAGAAATGACATATTATCATTATTTATAGGACAACCACTGTCAGTGCGCTCCCACTAATCCTCTTACATACACAAGAATCATTTTCGTTTTGAATTAAATCATAAACCATTATGATTACATCAAAATGATAATTCCAAGAACCTATGCTTGCTTCAATCCAAACATGGATCGAATAACCTGCAAACCTTGTTTGCTAGTTTTGGTACGATAAATTCAACAGGATATTGTAAACATCCTCCAAAAGGTTTCCTTTTCGGGAAAGCGATTTTCCCGTTAAGCTGACATATTTCATAAATGAAACATGCAGCGTTAGCAAGCATTATCCAAATGGATTTACCGTGGCAACAAGTAAAAAGTTGAATCGTAATCAACACAATGTTGATAACGATACCTTTCCGCTAAAGCCTAGCTTTATACGCTGGTATTTTGCCATCCATGTATTTCTTCCTTGAAGACTTATACAGTACCAATAGGCACAATGCCTTACGGTACATCAACTAGTATCCAAACTTGTTGATATACATGGAATCCATTTCAGACTTATGAAACTTTGTCATAATAGGGAGTCGATACCTTGTATCACTTCCTCATACGTAGTCAGTTGGTATCCCTCAAAAGATTAACATCTTTATGAGGTGAGATCAGAAACCCATACCCTAGGTTGTTTTCTGACTCTCTCCGACATACGTGGTTCTTGTGTATTCGAAGATTATGGTATAGTTTCATCCTTGATGAACTATTTTTGTTCCATTAGGAATTGGTGCCTGGAATAGTATTACTCCGATTTTCATCGAGTTTTACTATCCTCCCACTTACCACTGCATATCGGTATTCCTCTTAGGAAAACCACATGGCGAGCACCAATCTAATTGTTCTCTTGTGAGTTGTATAAGTACTATACTTATGTATCCCTAAGATAACCTACATTTCGAAACTTATCCATTTGGGTTTTAGTTTGGTATCATCCAAACATATGCCTAGCATTCCCAAATGTGCAGGAATGAGAAACCCGGTTTCTTTCCCGTTCATATCTAATATGAAATCTGTCAAACAGATTTTAATGGAACCTTATTCTAAATAAGTTCTGCACTGTCAAAGCTTATTCGTTGAAGGAAATGGTAGCTTAGAGCGACTCATGATTAACCTTATCATGTTCAACAAACTTCGGTTTATCCGTTCGGACACATCGTCAAACTGACGTGTTCCGGGAGGAGTCCTCATTGAAAGAATACTATACTCTTTCAAGTATATTAGAAACTTATTGCTTAAGTATTTTTCATTATGGTCTCACCGTGACGGTTTAATACTATGCCCGATCTGTTTGTATATTTCGTGTCGAAATTTTAAAAGTTTCCGATTTGTGTTCTTCAAAAGAAACACATAACCATAACGCGATGCCACATCCGTAAAGGTCACGGAATATTCATATCCACCTCTAGCCTAGCTAGACATGGGCCCACTTGCTTCACTATGAACTAGGGCTAACAGATCAGTGGCATTTACACTTTTACCAAGTAAATAGTATTATAGGCACATTGCCTAATAAACTAGATTCATAGACTTTATTTGAATGGAATCAAATCAGTCCGAGTACCCACTCTTCAAAATTGTGGATATACGAGTCTTGTTTAATTGTGTCCCAGACAACAATGCCATATTTAAGTTTCATCTGATCAAATTAGTTCGAGCTAATTGTTTGACATTATATAGGTTTGAGATTTATTTATATTCAAAAAATAAATTCAATTATTCACATCTAATGTGTTTATCTCAATATCATATTTATATAATAAAACACTTTAGTGTTCTAGAATATAAAGGTTCACCCGCAGTGGGTCAAACACTGATATAGAGATAATGTTTCTAGTCAAACTAGTTACATTATAACAGTTTCCAAATTTAGGTACGTACCCGAAGGTAGTTCCTAAACTTGGGTATCTACGGTTAAAAAAGCTACTTTCATCCGGTTCCAATTCGCAAATTGATCTCGATTGAAGTCAGTATCCTGTTCAAAACAGATTCTGAACATCAATATATATTTATATCACACTAAGTATCTAAAATTCAATTTTAATACTAGTAGTGAATATAATGTTGACAAACATATTTGAAGTCGGAGCCTTGCTCATCTTCAATTCCTTCATGTCTGCTTTGTCCAAACGGCAGTCACGCTTCGCGATCTCGTTTGCCACATTTAAGCAGACATTTTGGGATATGTCATTTATCTTCCCAGAAGATTATAATGATATTGCCTTTGCCCTTTTTCTCATTCCAGTAGCCTTTGGCTAAGCCTCGGGTTTCTAGAATATCGAAGTAAGGTGCGGCTTGCGCTACTTGCCTAATTGCAAACTTTGACTTTATCTCATTGAGAATAGTTATTAACTCTCCAAGAGTTATTTATTGCAATTTAGTACTTCTAAAATCTAAATATAGATTTATGAAGATCCTTCAATTTCATTATCATACTTTAAGGATCTAATCCTTAGTTCTGATTCATAAATTAATGAGTCTACTACGACAAGCTTAATGGATTAAGTGTTGACAAAATGACCCATAGCGTCACTATTTGCACAGATCATTGTGTTGTTGTAGCAAATTAAACTATGTGACAAGGAAAATTGCACTCTCGTCATTGTGATTAGATCACATAGATAATAAATGAAGAAGGTTCCCTATGATTAGTTCCGGGATTGAGATGCTTATGAGACCGTATCAGTCCACGAAGGATTAATCATTAATATCCCTAGTCGTGTACTTATCGAGACGGACATCGGTAATGCGGAATAGGCTAGTATTGCACTTGTGTGCGTTGTGAGGGCACAAACGGCATAGTTCTATATATATAAGTGTTGGATACTTATTGCAAGTGCGATAGGAGGTCGGTTTCACCGATGGTACGGGAAACAGCTTCGCTCTGGATAGACCCCTCGGAATCCCATGGTATTATTCTGAATGAATATGTGTCTTCTGGGAGGCCGAAATCCAGGTAGGTGTGTATAGTTCTTAACCTGAGACTTACTGTTGGTAATATCTAAGGTCCCAAGATCAAACAAGACATGAAAACATGCGTGAATACACCAACGAAGATAGCGGAATACTTACATTGATCGGTTATGTCGATTGAAGACGAATCATGCCCAAAACGCACTGCCTTGGTAAGCTTACTGCAACCAGTCCATGCTCACTGTCTTGGCAGTTTCGGGTCTCAAAACGAAGCTCCAAACTCCATCGGATGAGTCCCGCCTCATGGTCGAACCTCCCTACCACCTTCGCAAGACTTGAAAGTGTGCTAGCACTTGATTTCTCACCATGAGAAACCACTCTTGCTTCCCTTATTCACGCCCAAACTGGTTCAAAACCAGTGAAGATGGCCACCATTGCGTGAGAGGAAGAGAGAGAATTTGAGAGAGAGAGATAAAATTGTGTATTAAGTTATTAAAATGATTTACCAAAAATCAATTTATATTTATGCCATAATTTTCATTAAATTAATAATAAAATTATGACACATAACATGCAATGGCTTAGAGTGTCAAACACTCAAACTCCATGCAATGACATTGAGTGCAATGTACACAATCTACATGCAAAGCATTAGAATGACATGTGTCATGTGGGCCCCACACGTTTCCAAATGAAAGTGGGCCCACGTGCACTCACGCGTTCGGGTTCGATATTTCCGAAATACCGAGCTTACGTCGCGACGTTAATTCAATCGAATTTAAATAAATAATTGCGCCTGGCGAAATTATTATTTACGTCGCTAACGAATTAATTCTAAATTAACTCGTTTGCCCGAATTAAAATCTGATTTTAATTCCGCGTCGAAATCTAATTTCGTCTAATATATCGAATATATTAATACATCGATTAATTCCGAATTAATCGTTCTCTCTCTTTAGACGACATTTTATCCCCAGATAAAATATCTCGTTATTAATCCTAGATTAATTTTCTCTCTCTTCTATATAATCCCAGATTATTCAAGAGTGCGAGTTGTGCGTCATCGGTGGATTATCGGGAAGCGACCCATGAGATCCCCGGATAATCTGGCAGTAAATACGGTCGTCGGAGTATCCGAATCACGTACGTACCAAGTACTACGTTCTACCGATTTACGAGACAAGGTCGACTCCTAGCAAAGCACCAAGTCTACCTAATTCTCCGGACATATCATTTAAGAATATAAGATCTGTATCAAGCGTAGTATACTAATGTATTGTGCATATCGGCCCAGTATCGGATAATCACGTGCTAGGGCTGGGGCTGGATAAGTGTCTGCCCCGTCCGAAACACATATCGGATGTCTGGTAACTAGTCTCTATAATCGGATATTCATGACCTGGTCATAATATCACGATTGGATGCGCATCACTTAAGAGCACTAATACCGTATCCTGCGTGACATCATCTCCATTATGACTGGAGTGACACTTCCGTCTTGACATCACATCCAATACACTACGATTCTCAATATACCCGGCATTGGCGTACACAGAACCGGTTACAGTCCTAGACGACCTCAACTAAAGTATATCGATTGTCGTAAGCATTAGCGATGTAAGTCTCAGGTTAAGACTATACACACCTACCTTGATTTCGGCCTCCCATAGACACATAGTCATAATACCAATGGGATTCCGAGGGGTCTATCCAGAGCGAAGCTGTTTCCCGTACCATCGGTGAAACACGACCTCCTATCGCACTTGCATAAGTATCCAATACTTATATATATGAGAACTATGCCGTTGTGCCCTCACAACGCGCACAAGTGCAATACTAGCCTATTCCGCATTATCGATGTCCAGTCTCGATAATACTACGGCTAGGGATATTTAATGATTAATCCTTCGTGGACTGATACTGTCTCATATCATCTCAATCCAGGAACTAATCATAGGGACCTCTCTTCATTTATATATCTATGGTGATCTAATCACAAATGATGAGAGTGCAATTTCCTTATTACATAGTTAATTTGCTACAACAACACAATGATCTGTGCAAATAGTGACGCTATGGGTCATATTATCCAACAATCTCCCACTTGGCACATAGCCAGTCACTCGAGTGTCTAACACCCGAACTATGTACAATTCGCTCAAATTGCTGAGGAAAGGTTTTCGTCAGCGGATTTGTTTGATTATCGTTTGACGCGATTTATACGATCATCACATCGCCACGATGTATGATCCGAACGAATCAGATGAATATAGAAGTATATATCTGGATCGTCGATGAGACCTTTAATTCTTTAGCCTTGTGCTGACGCCTAGCTCAGCTGCTAACAGAACTATATCTAATCTAATTAGATTTATTATCGACCCAAATGGCTTCTATTGCTGCCTCAGCTGCAGCAATAATCCGCATTAGTTGTTTATTCGGCAACAGTTATCTTGCTAGGAAGATTTCCAGCTCACTGTCCCGGTGTTCAAACTTTATAGTACCGTAGTATTTAATCGTTTGGAAACTTGCTGCAGTGATCCCAGTCACTTCAAGTTCTCCTTCTCCATAGTAAAAGATAGCATCTTTAGTTCTCAGAGATACTAACAGATGTTCTTAACTTCAATCCAGTGACTATCACTTGGATTGACCCGATTGTGACTCCATATGCTCGAAGCGTATGAGACACCAATACAAGTACATTTTAAATGTACAATTTCCAGAGAGTGTTAACAAACTCCAAATCTATCCCAGTAGATCTTTATTCCTTGAATAAAGGTTGTTACTCCCCAGAATTCTACGGAGAATTTCTATGAAAGAATATCTATGAAAGCCAAGCTTTCACCAATTGCTTTATGGGAATTTCACTGTCAGTGCGCTCTCCCACTAACCTCCTTATATACACAAGAATTATTTCGTTTTGAGTCAAATCATAAACCATTATGATTATTTCAAAACGTCAGTTCCAAGAACCTTATGCTTGCATTGATCCAAACATGGATCGAATAACCCGCAAACCTTGTTTGTCGGTTATACAAAATCGTCAGGATGTTGTAAACATCCTCCAAAAGGTTTCCTTTTCAGGAAAGCGATTTTGATTTGTAACTGACATATTCATAAATGAAATATACAGTTATCAACAAGCATCTTCAAAATGGATTTACCATGGCAACAGGTAAAAGGTTGAACCGTTATTAACACAATGTTGATAACGATACCTTTCCGTCAAAAGCCTAGCTTTGCACGTTGGTATGTTGCCTTCCATGTATGTCTTCCTTGAAGACGTTTAATGTACCATAGGCACAATGCCTTGTGGTACAACAACTAGTATCCAAAATAGTTGTTATACATGGAATCCATTTCGGACTCATGGCACTTTGCCATAACAGGGAGTCGATACCTCGTATCACTTCCTCTAAACGTAGTCGGATGGTACACCTCCATAAGATTGACATCCTTATGAGGTTAGATCAGAAACCCATACCCTAGGTTGTTTTCTGACTCTATCCGATCTACTAGGTTCTTGTGTATTTGAAGATTAATGGTATAGTTTCATCATAGATGAACTATTTGTGTTCCATTAAGGACTTCGTGCCTTGAACAGTATTACTCCGATTTTCATCGAGTATCACTATCCTCCCACTGACCACTGCATATCGGTATTCCTCTCAGGAAAACCGCATGGTGAGCAACAATTACATTGTTCTCATGTGGGATTTATAAGTACTATACTTAAGGTTTCCCTTAGGATAACCTATATTGGCACTTATCCAATTTGGGTCCTTAGTTTGGTATCAACCAAACGCTATGCCTGGCATACCCAAATTATCAGGAATGAGAAACCCCGTTTCTTCCTGTTCATATCCTATATGATATCTGTCAAACAGATTTATATGGAACCTTATTCTAAATAAGTTTTGCACTGTAAATACATATCCTGTTGAAGGAAATAGTAGCTCAGAGCGACTCGTGATAAACCTTATCATGTCCAACAAAATTCGGTTTTAGTTCGGACACACCGTCTAACTGACGTGTCTCGGGAGGAGTCCTCACATGAAAGAACACCGTACTCTTTCATTTATATATGAAACTTACTGCTTAAGTATTTTCCATTTCGGTCTTACCGTGGCGGAATAATACTATAGCCGATCTGTTTGTCTACTTCGTGTCGAAACTCTAAAGTTTCCGATCTGTGTTCTTCAAAAGAAACACATAACCACAACGTGATGCTACATCCGTTAAGGTCACGAAATATTCATGTTCACATCTAGCCTAGCTAGATATGGGCCCACTTAATTCACCATGAATAGGGCTAACAGATCGGTGGCCCTTTTACTATTACCAAGTAAATAGTTTTTAGGTTTTAACCTAATAAACTAGATTCGTAGACCTTATTTGAATAGTCAAATCAGTCCTAGTACCCACTCTTAAAAGGTGTGGATATACGAGTCTTGTTTATTGTGTCCTAGACAACAATGCCACAAATAAGTCTCCATTGATCAAATCAATTTAAGCTATTTATTTGTCTTTTTATATGTTTGAGATTTTATTATATTCAAAATATAAATTCTGTTATTTACATCCAATGTATTTATCTCAGTATCATCTTTATATAATGAAACACTTTAGTGTTCTAGAATATAAAGGTTTTATCCGCATCGGATTAAACACTGATATAGAGATAATGTCTCTAGTCAAACTAGTTACATTATAACATTTCCTAATTTAAGTACATACCCAAAGGGTAGTTCCTAAACTTAGGTATCTACGGTCGAAACAGCGACTTTCGTCCCGTTTCCAATTCGCAGAGAAATCTCGGCTTGAAGCCAGTATCCAGCTCACAGCGGATTCTGAACGTCAATACATATATATATATTATGTACCCACACTAAGTATTTAAAATCCAATTTCAATACTAGTAGTAAACATAACTTTGACAAATATTTTTAAAGTTAGAGCCTCGCCCTATCTTTAATTCCTTCGTGTCTTCCATATCCAAATGGTAGTCACTTTGGGATATGTCAATTATCTTTTCAATATTTCACAAACCTTTGGCCAAGCCTTGGGTTTTAGAATATCGAAATGATATGCACCTTGTGCTACATGCCCAATTGCAAACTTTGACTTTTCTCCACTAGAATAGTCAATTAATTGCAACTTTAATACTTTTAAATCTAAAGATAGATTTATTATAAGTATATTAATTAAGCACTAAAGTCATCATCACATAAATCTTCCAAAGACTTTATGCTCTACTATTTGCTTAATAATGGGCTTAGTCATAATAAGTTATTTTATCAAATAAATTAACCTATTATTAATTCCCAATTGAAAATTAAATCATTTAAAAGCATTTAATCCAATGATTATATATTTTAAATATTCAACTTTTCAATTCTTTCTTGATTTCAATAGTCCAACTATTTAATCAATTTAATAAGGTAATATTTATTATAATGATTACAATAATCTAATTATTTAATCAACTATAATTTTAATATTGATTACTATAATCTAATTATAAAATCAACTATCATTTTAATTCAATTATATTGATTACTATAATCCAATTATAAAATCAACTATATATTGAATGAGTTTGTATATAGTCCAACTATATATATATTTAAAACAACATAAAATATTAGTCCAACTAATACTTTTGATAAATATGACGAGTAAAATATAGATGAGCGCGTTTAGCGAGTATTCGAACGAATGTTGCAAATTCAATACTTGCCTCCCACTATTTTTCGTCGAGCCTCTAACCCTCCGTCGAGTACTCGGGAAACCGTGTTTCCTAGTGGGCTAGGATCCCGTTAAATATCACACAATCTTGACTTTGGCCAACAAATTGTATGATAATTAACTAGGTAGATCTCTAAGATCAATTGGATCTATCCAACTCCTAGATCCAGTAGGTGGACATCCAAGTACCCAAACATATCTCTTATATGCCTATACATCGAATGTATCCCTAACCTTTTTCCTCTAAATCAACTAGGCCTTGGCTTTGGCACAACAAACCTAGTGATCCCAGTCAAGCGCGGACCCATTGACATGGAAGCTTCGTAATCAATGTCAATGGACAAGAAGTGGTCTTGACTTTGGCCAACAAACCACAACTTGGACACGACAACGATATGGAACAAAGCCTCGTGATTAAAACACATCTTTGACGGACAAGGGCTTGACTTTGGCCAACAACCCCTGCCAATCTCGGATCTTGAGTAAGAATCACTCAATGGAAGGAAAATAAACGCTTGATATTTAACGAGGGTTTTCGCGTGCAAATTGGCTACCAATTTAATTATCTTTGTTAGGTCTCATCATCATACACCCTTAAACATGCATTCTAAATACATAATAAAGCGAGTATGAAAATAAATAATAATGATATGCGGATGGATACTTAACACATTGATCCTAGATCAAATCTCTCCCTTTCTCACTCAAGCTAGCACTTGTACTACTTCTACCCGTTACACTACACTTTCTAAAGAAACCTCATATACATAGAGGGAATAGGTGAGAAGAGAGAATACAAAGAGAAAGAAGGTGATAAGGCTGGACACGCAGGTCCAATTTAATAAATCGAATTTATTACAACAATTCTAAAATTGCCCCCCCGACTAATATCCATCCGATATACATTATTCATTCAACACAACCACGTATTCACACACATAAGCATGCTATCAATCAATCTAATCAAATTAATTAATCTGATAATTAAGTGATCATCCAATGTTCAAACAACGATTTGATTTTGTTCGAGTCAAACTCGTTTTTCGAATATATGTACTAATAAGTACTTAAAGTACGGATTCATGAATTAAATTAAACTACATCATTAAATCTAATTTAACATGTATTTAATACTAATTCTCTATTCAATTCTAGATTAAATATTACACTTTTATTTAATAAACCTTTTACGATTTAAATTCCAAATCTAATCGTAACGCGTCTCAAAGACCGATTAACGTCCAACGTCAATTCAATTAAAGTCTAATGGGCTTTTGATTGATTTCTTAAGGCGTGGACTTTTGGTCAACTCGGGTCAAACCGATAACCAAAGTCCAATCCGGGATTTACCCCATAAGCCCATAAATCAATCTTGGCCCATTAGGCCCAATTGAACATTAAAGGTTCATTAGCCGCAATTGGGCTTTATGGTTAAGGTTTTGGGCCCAATTGGATCCAATCCACTTGGCCTAAACCAAACTTGATAAATCAAGCCCAAAAGGCCCAATTACAAGAATTCAAGCCCAAATCCAATTTAAGCCTAAATAATTAAATTACACTAATCCAATTACGTAATTTAATTACCTAAAGTGCATTATATGATTAATCGACTAAATCAATATTTCCGAAGCACCAAATTAGTCCAATTAATCATGCTTAATCATATCATATGTCCAACACACAAATTGAAAATCAAACCCATAAACATGCTTTAATGCTCTCGGCCAAGGAAGGTTATTTTGTCCGATTTAATTCAATCCGATTAATTACACAATCGACAACGTATTAACTTCCCAAATGATTTCATACACATCCAATGTTCAAAATCAAAAACACCAAGACATTAGGGCAAAGGCATTAACAGCCAACATATAAGTTTTTGTTGAAGTTTAAATTTAAAATCCAATTAAATCATTATCATCATCCTACTCCATTACAACTCATCCAATGAATTAATAATGAAAAAATCCAGATCCCAAAAATCATTATACATTCGGCGGCCAAGGTGTTATTTTGGGGAAAATAATTCCCAATCATTTTTCATCAAATTAGTCCAACCAAAATGAATTTAAACATGTTATAAGCATACTCAAACAAGCAATTTATTCAAATCATGCTCAACAAACATTTACCCCAAATTTTAAGCCCTACATTTTTCATGCTTGCAACATTAGCTCATGATGCCGTTGTTGGTAATTATCTAAGGTCCCAAGATCAAACAAGACATGAAAACATGCGTGAATACACCAACGAAGATAGCGGAATACTTACATTGATCGGTTATGTCGATTTGAAGACGAATCATGCCGAAAAACGCACTGCCTTGGTAAGCTTACTGCAACCAGTCCATGCTCACTGTCTTGGCAGTTTCGGGTCTCAAAACGAAGCTCCAAACTCCATCGGATGAGTCCCGCCTCATGGTCGAACCTCCCTACCACCTTCGCAAGACTTGAAAGTGTGCTAGCACTTGATTTCTCACCATGAGAAACCACTCTTGCTTCCCTTTTCACGCCAAACTGGTTCAAAACCAGTGAAGAATGGCCACCATTGCCGTGAGAGGAAGAGAGAATTTGAGAGAGATAAAATTGTGTATTAAGTTATTAAAATGATTTACCAAAAATCAATTTATATTTATGCCATAATTTTCATTAAATTAATAATAAAATTATGACACATAACATGCAATGGCTTAGAGTGTCAAACACTCAAACTCCATGCAATGACATTGAGTGGTGCAATGTACACAATCTACATGCAAAGCATTAGAATGACATGTGTCATGTGGGCCCCACACGTTTCCAAATGAAAGTGGGCCCACGTGCACTCACGCGTTCGGGTTCGATATTTCCGAAATACCGAGCTTACGTCGCGACGTTAATTCAATCGAATTTAAATAAATAATTGCGCCTGGCAAATTATTATTTACGTCGCTAACGAATTAATTCTAAATTAACTCGTTTGCCCGAATTAAAATCTGATTTTAATTCTGCGTCGAAATCTAATTTCGTCTAATATATCGAATATATTAATACATCGATTAATTCCGAATTAATCGTTCTCTCTCTTTAGACGACATTTTATCCCAGATAAAATATCTCCGTTATTAATCCTAGATTAA
The DNA here is from genome assembly GCA_019454045.1 of Zanthoxylum bungeanum. Classification (NCBI taxonomy): domain Eukaryota; kingdom Viridiplantae; phylum Streptophyta; class Magnoliopsida; order Sapindales; family Rutaceae; genus Zanthoxylum; species Zanthoxylum bungeanum. The sequence goes on from SKCR01041613.1 coordinate 65,416, forward strand.
TTTTCTCTCTCTTCTATATAATCCCAGATTATTCAAGAGTGCGAGTTGTGCGTCATCGGTGGATTATCGGGAAGCGACCCATGAGATCCCCGGATAATCTGGCAGTAAATACGGTCGTCGGAGTATCCGAATCACGTACGTAGCAAGTACTACGTTCTACCGATTTACGAGACAAGGTCGACTCCTAGCAAAGCACCAAGTCTACCTAATTCTCCGGACATATCCATTTAAGAATATTAAGATCTGTATCACAAGCGTAGTATACTAATGTATTGTGCATATCGGTCCAGTATCGGATAATCACGTGCTAGGGCTGGGGCTGGATAAGTGTCTGCCCCGTCCGAAACACATATCGGATGTCTGGTAACTAGTCTCTATAATCGGATATTCATGACCTGGTCATAATATCACGATTGGATGCGCATCACTTAAGAGCACTAATACCGTATCCTGCGTGACATCATCTCCATTATGACTGGAGTGACACTTCCGTCTTGACATCACATCCAATACACTACGATTCTCAAATATACCCGGCATTTGGCGTACACAGAACCGGTTACAGTCCTAGACGACCTCAACTAAAGTATATCGATTGTCGTAAGCATTAGCGATGTAAGTCTCAGGTTAAGACTATACAACCTACCTTGATTTCGGCCTCCCGTAGACACATAGACATAATACCAATGGAATCCGAGGGGTCTATCCAGAGCGAAGCTGTTTCCCGTACCATCGGTGAAACACGACCTCCTATCGCACTTGCATAAGTATCCAATACTTATATATATGAGAACTATGTCGTTGTGCCCTCACAACGCGCACAAGTGCAATACTAGCCTATACCGCATTATCGATGTCCAGTCTCGATAATACTACGGCTAGGGATATTTAATGATTAATCCTTTGTGACTGACTGTCTCATATCATCTCAATCCAGGAACTAATCATAGGGACCTCTCTTCATTTATATATCTATGGTGATCTAATCACAAATGATGAGAGTGCAATTTCCTTATTACATAGTTAATTTGCTACAACAACACAATGATCTGTGCAAATAGTGACGCTATGGGTCATATTATCCAACACTTAATCGCTAATGCTTACGACAATCGATATACTTTAGTTGAGGTCGTCTAGGACTCTGACCGGTTCTGTGTACGCCAATGCCGGGTATATTGAGAATCGTAGTGTATTGGATGTGATGTCAAGACGGAAGTATCACTCCAGTCATAGTGGAGATGATGTCACGCAGGATACAGGTATTATTGCTCTTAAGAGATGCGCATCCAATCGTGATATTATGACCAGGTCATGAATATCCGATTATAGAGACTAATTACCAGATATCCGATATGTGTTTCGGACGGGGCAGACACTTATCCAGCCCCAGCCCTAGCACGTGACTATCCGATACTGGGCCGATATACACAATACATTAGTATACTACGCTTGATATAGATCTTAAATATTCTTAAAAGGATATGTCCGGAGAATTGGGATGACTTGGTGCTTTGCTAGGAGTTGACCTGTCTCTTCGGTAAATCGGTAGTAGTAGTATGTACTTGGTACGTACGTGATTCGGATACTCCGACGACCGTATTTACTGCCAGATTATCCGGGGATCCATGGGTCGCTTCCCGATAATCCACCGATGACGCACAACTCGCACTCTTGAATAATCTGGGATTATAATAGAAGAGAGAGAAAATTAATCTAGGATTAATAACGGATATATTTTATCCGGGATAAAATGTCGTCTAAAGAGAGAGAACGATTAATTTGGAATTAATCGATGAATTAATATATTCGATATATTAAACGAAATTAGATTCGACGCGGAATTAAAATTAGATTTTAATTCGGGCAAACGAGTTAATTTAGAATTAATTCGTTAGCGACGTAAATAATAATTTCGCTAGCCGCAATTATTCGATTTAATTAACGTCGCGACGTAAACTCGATATTTCGGAAATATCGAACCCGAACGCGTGAGTGCACGTGGGCCCACTTTCATTTGGAAACGTGTGGGGCCCACATGACACATGTCATATTATGCATTATTTAATTCTAATGCATTGCATGTAGATAGTGTACATTGCACTCAATGTCATTGCATGGAAATTGAGTGTTTGACACTCTAAGCCATTGCATGATTTGTGTCATAAATTTATTATCAATTTAATAAATTTAATGGCATAAATATAAATTGATTTTTGGTAAATCATTTTTAACTTAATACAAGATCATCTCTCTCATTTTTTTCTCCTCTTCTCACGCCCAAAACTGAAACATGTTACTGGTTTGGAACCAATTTTGGCGTGGACTTTAGGGAAGCAAAGAGTGGATTTTCTTGGTGAAAATTCAAGTGCTAGCACACTACGAGTCTGCGAAGGTGGTAGGGAGGTTCACCCATGAGGCGGGATTCATCCGACGGAGTTTGGAGCTTCGTTTTGAGACCCGAAACTGCCAAGACAGTGAGCATGGACTGCTGCAGTGGGCTTACAAAGGCAGTGCGTTTTTGGGCATGATTCGTCTTCAAATCGACATAACCGATCAATGTAAGTATTCCGCTATCTTCGTTGGTGTATTCACGCATGTTTTCATGTCTTGTTTGATCTTGGACCTTAGAAAAAATCAACATTAAGCACTTAAGTTATCATCACATTAATCTTCCAAAGATTCTGCTCTACTATTTGCTTAACTTCGGGCTTAGGCCTAATATGTTATTTTATCAAATAAAGTAACTTATTATTTTCCAGGACCATCTTGAAATTTTATTCCCAATTTGAAAATTAAACCATTTAAATACATTTTCCCTAGGATTATGTATTAAACGTCAATCTTTCAATTTAATCTTGATTCTAATAGTCCAACTATTTAATCAACGATTTAGGTAATATTTATTATAATGATTAAAATAGTCGAACTATTTAATCAACTATAATTTAATAGATTAAAATCAATTATATTGATTACTATAATCCAATTATAAAATCAACTATAAATGAATAGTTTGAATATAGTCCAACTATTTATTAAAACAACAATTTAAATATTAGTCCAACTAACATTTAATTTATATGACGAATGATATTTGTGATTGAGCGTGTATGGCAAGTAATTAAACGAATATTGCAAATTCAATTCTTGCCTCCCACTATTTTTTGGCGAGCCTCTAACCCTCTGTCGAGTACTCGGGAAACCGTGTTTCCTAGTGGGCTAGGATCCTGTTAAATATCACACAATCTTGACTTTGGCCAACAAATTGTATGATAATTAACTAGTTAGATCTCTAAGATCGATTGGATCCAATCAAATTCCTAGATCCGGTAGGGGGACATCCAAGTCTGAAACATATATCTTATATATGCCAATACATCAAATGTATTACCTAACCTTTTTCTTCTGAATCAACTAAGTCTTGGCTTTGGCACAACAAACTTAGTGATCCCAATTAAGCGCGACCCATTGACCATGGAAAGCTTTGTAATCAATGTCGATGGACAAGAAGTGGTATTGACTTTGGCCAACAAACCAGAACATGGACAAGACACCAATATAGAACAAAACCTTCGTGATTCAAACACATCCTCGACGGACAAAGGTCTTGACTTTGGCCAACAAGCCAATGCCAGTCTCGGATCTTGAGTGAGAATCACTCAAAGGAAGGAAAAACACTTAATATTTTGCGAGGGTTTTTCGAGTGCAATTTGGCAACCATTTTATTATCTTTGTTAAGGTCTCATCATCATACACCCTTAGACATGCATTCTAAACACATAATAAAGCGCATATGATAAAATAATAATGAAATACGGATGGATACTTTACACATTGATCCTAGATCAAATCTCTCCTTTTCTCTCTCCCGCTAGCACATGTATCATTTCTACCCATTACACTACACTTCTAAAGAAACCTCATTTACATTGAGGGGAATAGGTGAGAAGAGAATACAAAGAATAAGGAGGTAATAAGGCTGGACACGCAGGTCCAATTTAATAAATTCCAAATTTATTACAACAATTTCTAAAATTGTCCCACCCATCTAATATCCATCCGATATAACATTATTCATGCATCGCAACCATGTATTCACACAAGCATGTTAACAATCAATCTAATCAAATTAATTAATCTGATAATTAGTGACCATCCAATGTTCAAACAATGATTTGATTTTGTTCGAGTCAAACTCGTTTTGCGAATAAGTACTCAAAGTACGAATTCTCAAATTAAATTAAACTACATCATTAAATCCAATTTATATGCATTCAATTCTAATTCGCTATTTAATTCCAAATTAAATACTACACTTTAATAATAAACCTTTTACGACGTAAACTCCAAATTTAATCGTACGGGTCTCAAAAGCCCGATTAATATCCAATATTAATTTAATTAAAGTCCAATGGGCTTTTAATTAATTTCTTAAGGCGTGGACTTTTGGTCATCTCGGTCGAACCCAATAACCAAAGTCCAATCCGGGAGTTTACCCCATAAGCCTAGAAATCAATCTTGGCCCATTAGGCCCAATTAAACTTTAAAGGTCCATTAAGTCGCATTTGGGCTTTATGGAGGCGGTTTGGGCCCAATTGGATCCAATCAATTGGCCTAAACCCAACTCAGTACAACTATGCCCAATAAGCCCAATTACAACACAACAAGCCCAAATCCAATTTAAGGCCCAATAATTAAATTCCAAAAATCAAATTTCCCAATTTAATACACTAAAGGTATAACACAATTAATTATCCAATAACATTTCTAAAACATCAATTAACACAACTAATCATGCTCATTAACATTAAATCATGTCCAACACAATTTAATCAAAAATCAAACCCAAACATGCTACATATATGTCTCGGCCAAAGAGGGGATTTCTTGTCCAATTTCGAATTCAATCCAATCAAATCCAAATTAACATTAAATCATCATTCCCAATTGTTTCCAACTCATCCAATGAATAAAAAAAAAAAAAATCCCAAGACATTATAGGGCTTCTAACTCTCGGCCAACACCAACAAAATTGGGGAAATTTAGTTCCAAACACAATTTCAACAAATTGATCCAATCAATCCTCAATTCAAACACATTTAAGCATACTAATTCATCCAATTTCATTAATCAAATCAAAATCAAGTTTACCCAAATTTTAAGCCCTAAACTTTTTTCATGCTTTTCCTTGCTCTGAGGATCAAGTACTGTTGGAGTTTACTATGGTCTCAAGGACCACTAAACAAGCATGAACATAAGTGAATACATCGAGGGAGTCATGGAATACTCACATCGATCGGTTGAGCGACGCGGGAGGCAACAAAAATTTGGTTTCTGCTGACTGTGAACTACGGCAGTGGGCTGCTGGACTGCATGATTTTCGGCCTCATCTTGGTCCTTCGTCATGCTCCAAGCTTCGTCGAACGATTCCCGGCTCATGGGTGGAATTCCCTATCACCTTCGCATGTCTCTCGGAGTGCTAGCTCTCTTGATTTTTGCCACAAAAACCAAGCACTTGCTTCCCTCATTCACGATTTTTGGCAAACCAGAAGAAACCAAAAATTACACAGCCCTTTGGGCGTGAGAAAGATGAAGAGAATGGAGAGAGAGAGTTGTGAGAGTTGTGTTTTGTTAGCTTATTTAATTTCCAAAATCAAATAATAAACATATACCAAAATTATGTAAAAGCTTTCTAAAAGTCAACTTACAAATTTGGCTCCAAAAGCATTAAATGCTTTCTATCAAATCTCATCAAATCACATCAATCAATCAATCAATAGTCACATCACTCAAAGTGACATGATTTGACACTTGATGTGGCGCTAGATGCGACTAGCGATTTGACGCTTGATTTGACTTACGTGCCGCACTCGAATTCGAAATGCGAATGCGCTCGTAAATAATCTCGGGCTCGGGTTCGCTAATTCCAAATTAATGAATTTTCCGTTGCGACGCAATTAAATGATTACGCCTAGTGAAGTCACTATTCACGTCGCTAACGGATTAATTCTGAATTAATTCGTTCGCCCGAATTAAAATCTAATTTCAATTCAGCGTTGAAATCCAATTTCGTTTAATATATCGAATATATTAATTTAATCGATTAATTCCAAATTAATCGTTTTCTCTCTTTAATTGATATTTTATCCCAGATAAAATATCTCTGCAATTAATCCAAGATTAATTTTCTCTCTCATCTTATTAATCCCAGATTAATTAAAGTGCGAGTTATACGTTATCGGTGAATCTTTGGGAAGCGACCCATGAGATCCCCGGATATGTTGGAAGTAAATTCGGTCGTCGGACTATCCGAACACGTAAGTACCTCGTACTACGTTTATACCAATTTACAAGACAAGGTTGGCTTCTAGCAAAGCACCATGCCTACCCAATCTCCAAATATCCTTACAGGAATAAAAGATCTCATCAGGTGTAGATACATAGTATTGCGTATTTTGATCCAGTATCTGATGATCACATGTAAGGCCTAGGGCTGGTACAGTGTCTACCCCGTACGAAGCATAAATCAGATGAAAAGCAACAAGTCATATTATCCCGACGGTTGCAACCTCTTTAGAGAACCATTTCTGTATCCCTGTGTGATCATCATCTCCATATGACTGGAGTGACAATTCCGTCTTGACATCACACCCAACACACTACGATTCTCAATATACCCAGCATTGGCGTACACAGAACCTGTTAAAGTCCTGGACGACTGCAACCAAAGTATATAGATTGTCGCAAGTGTTAGCGGTGCAAGTCTCAGGTTAAGACCAAATACACCTACCCTGATTTCGGATTTCCATAGACACATAGTCATACTACCAATGGAATTCCGAGGAGGTCTATCCAGAGCGAAGCTGTTTTCCCGTACCATCGGTAAAACACAACCTCCTATTACACTTGTATAAGTATCCTATACCCAAATATATGAGAACTATGACGTTGTGCCCTCACAACGCGCACAAGTGTAATACTAGTCTTTTAAGCATTCATCGATGTCCAATCTGATAATGCTCTGACTAGGGATATTTAATGATTTATCCTTCGTGGACTGATACTGTCTCATATCATTCTCAATCCAGGAACAAATCACAGGGACCTCCTATCATTTATATTCTAGGTGATCTAATCACAAATGATAAGAGTACAATCTCCTTTGTCACATAGTTAATTTGTACAACACAACACTGTTTTGTAACAGATAGTGCGCTATAGGTCATAATTGTCCAACAAAGTACCGAATCATTCAATAGATTGTGTCACGAGGGGATATTTTCGTGGGCAAGGTACTGAGTGAAGATAATGTAGCAGCCCGCTAACGAAGGCCATACCTCCGAGTTGTTGATAAACACGTGGAGTCGATGGGTATTAGATACGATCGTTTGTTGGCACTAGAGCAAGTTGGAGTTTTTGTTGGGTTGGTGCTCAGAGCGCCAATTCCCGGTTGTATTTCTTTATGAATACTTCGTAAAACGTTATTATTATGAATAATATATGCATTTCTATAATATATAGTTTCTTTTAATATGGTAAAGATGTAATGACTTTGGAATGACTAGTCATGATGCTGTTGCAAAAGCGTCACAACTGACATTGAGTTGTATCATGACGTTGTCATTCTCAGATAGTTCCTGGTCAAGGTTTACACTACTTGGTCAGTATCGTAAACCCATTAAGACCGTTACATATTGTATACTGGAATATATGATTCCAATGGTTTCTCAATGAACTATAAATCTTGGAGACTAGTATACACGTGTATGTGTTTATAGCGGATAAACACTGAACAACTCACCGAAGATTCTTAATGGATGGTACACAAAAGTCAATAAGAATCTTATCGGGTTGAGTGGCACTTGCGATTCTTTGACTTGAGATACCACTGTGGGCGCATGAGCTGAGACATCTTCCTGTTTGGACAGTTATGACCAATAACATCACTATTTGTACAGATCATGGTTGTTTTTGTACAAATTAACTATGTGACAAAGGAAATTGGTCTTTTATCATTTGTAATTATATTACGAAGATGTTTAAATGACGAAAGGTCCATAATTAGTTCCGGATTGAGATGATATAGACAGTATCAATCTAGGTTTAATCATTAAATATCCCTAGTCGTAGTATTATCGAGATTGGACATCGATAATGCGGAATAGACTAGTGTTTACACTTGTGCGCGTTGTGGGAGCATAACGACATAGTTCTCATATATTTGGGTATAGGATACTCATGCAAGTGTAATAGGAGGTTGTGTTTACCGATGGTACGGGAACAGCTTCGATCTGGATAGACCCCTCGGAATTCCATTGGTAGTATGACTATGTGTCTATGGAAGTCCGAATCAGGGTAGGAGTATTTGGTCTTAACCTGAGACTTACACCGCTAATACTTGCGACAATCAATATACTTTGGTTTTTGTCGTCCAGGGCTTTAAAAGGTTCTGTGTATGCCTCTTCTGGGTATATTGAGAATCTTAGTGTATTGGGTGTGATGTCAAGACAGAAGTATCACTCCAGTCATAGTGGAGATGATGATCACGTAGGATACGGAACTAGTGCTCTTATATGCTGCAGCTATCGGGATAATATGACTAGGTCATGGTTATCCGATTATAGAGACTAGTTACCAAAGATCCGATATGTGATTCGTATGGGGCAGACACAATTCCAGCCCCAAGCCTAGCATGTGTCATCCGATACTGGATCGAAATACCCAATACTACGTATACTACGCCTGATATAGATCATATATTCCAGTAAGAATATTTCTGGAGAATTGGGTAGGCACGGTGCTTTGCTAGAAGCCAACCATGTCTTGTAAATCGTATAAACGTAGTACTGGGTACGTACGTGTTGGATAGTCCGACGACCGAATTACCGCCAACATATCTGGGGATCTCATGGGTCGCTTCCCGAAGATTCACCGATGACGTATGACTCGCACTTTATTAATCTGGGATTAATTAGATAAGAGAGAAAATTATTCTGGGATTAATTACAGAGATATTTTATCTGGGATAAAATATTATTTAAAGAGAGAGAAAGGTTAATTTGGAATTAATCGATAAAATAATATATTCGATATATTATACGAAATAAGATTTCGACGCGGAATTGAAATTAGATTTTAATTTCGGCGAACGAGTTAATTTAGAATTAATTCGTTAGCGACGTGAATAATAATTTTGCTAGGCATAATTATTTAATTGAATTTGATTTAATTACGTCGCAACAGAAAATTCGTTAATTCGGAATTAGTGAACCCGAGCCCGGGAGTGTTTGCGGGCGCACTCGCATTGCGAATTTAAGTGCGGCCCACAGGTCACATCACGCGTCGCATCACACATCGCACGTCTTCAAGTGATGGATGTCTTGTCACTTTGAGTAATTGACATGCAGTCACTATTCGTGAAAGAAGTGGTTGTGAGGCATTTAATGAGATTTTTTGCTCCAAAATTTGGTTTGACTTTTGGAAATGATATACCAAATTTTTGTAAAGCTTTTCATTATTATTGTTTTAGAAAACAAAAGAATACTCTCCTCTCTCTCTTCTCCCTCATCCTCTCGGCCTAGGGCCAATTCTTTCTCCCTTTTGCTTGCCAAAACCGTGAGCAAGAACTAGTGGAAAGGAAAATTTGTGGCAATTTTTCCCATGCTAACACATGAAGAGTCATCCTAAGGTGATAGGGAACTAACTTATGAGCATGGAATCACCATTAAAAAAGCGTGGAGCTTGGAGCATCAATGAAGGACATGACCGAATTTTGGAGGAGAAACAAAAAGACCACTATCGAGAGCTTCTAGAGGAGCACAAGGATTTTGTTCATCGCATCGCATAACCGATCAAATGTAAGTATGATTCCGCCGTATTTCTTGATATATTCATACATGTTTCTTGCTTGAAATTGATCCTTGGGACTTAATAGAAACCGACACTTCCACACTTAGATGGTAGTCATGTCACCGATCTATTTAGATCAGACACTCCGCTGTTCGTTGGGTTTGGATAGATCCTCAGGGTGTCATGTGTGTATCGAGATAGGATCCGTCAGTTCTATGTATCAGAGCATATGTAGTCTATATGATTAGCAATCAGATAAAAACCATGGGCCCGTGGTACAATTTAGAAGTTAGTTCTAAATGTTCTTTTTGAGATTGCTAATAGAGACGTCGACGAGATAATCCCTACAGAGTTTTGACATTTACATATATATCTCTAGGATATATCCGGATACCTGTGACGAAGGAATTATACATTTTCCATGACCTCGACCTGTATGATTCAGCGAGTTTATCCGTGATTGTCATAATTTATGGGTTGACAAATTATGGACACGAAATTAGATTTCGTGACGGATATGCCTGAATCTAGAGAGTCTCACTAATGAAAATATACTCGTAGAGCACTAGGGCAACTATTATAAATAATTTTGATTATTTAGAAATTCGTTTAAAGGTTAAACGGCAAAATACAAACGTGTAGGGACCGATAGTCATTTCCTTAATTTTTGTGTATTTGAATTTAATGTAGATTAATTCAAATACACGTTATTTAATTGTC
>SKCR01041614.1:0-84969 GCA_019454045.1 Zanthoxylum bungeanum
TAAAATATTAGATGAATGATATAAGCATATTAGAAATTGCTTTTAGTAACATGACATGTGTGGGAATTGAGTGAAATCCCTAAATTTTGAGTTGGTTAAGAATATGAGATTAAAGTGATGAAATAGGTTAATCTTATGGATTATATGGGATAGATTGGAAGTTGGTTGTTGATGAGATGATGATGTAGTTTATGAAGAACTGAGAGTAATATAATGTATTGAACATTGGTTTTAGTATGGGAATAATAGGGTTGTGATGAGTGGTAATTATATCACTATTTCCCACTCATTTGACCTAATATTCTGTATAGTTTCTCTGGTTTTGTGAACGTTTTGATGTGTTTATTGTTATTTTGCAGATAAATAAAGTTTCAGAAGCATTGGAAGCAATTTGGGGCCAAAACAGTGAAAAATGACGCAAAACGGCATTTTGGTAATTTGGCGCGTCACGACGTCTAACGTGCGCCACATTCTGCTAACCTGCACTAGGACATGTGTCATCATCACATGCTGCCGACAATACGCGTGCCACGTGTCAGCTTCTCATTCAACCGCATCAGCCGCGTGCCACGTGTCAGCCACGTGTCATCCAAGTGGCCGCCACGTGTCGTCCACATCAGTGTCCAATCGATTCATCGTGCCACATGTCGCCACGTCATCAACAGCCAATCAACGCCCTCCACGTGTCAGCATCTTAGTGGACCGATAATACCGCGTGCCACGTGTCGAAATTTTATTGGGCCGACAGATTACCCGTGCCACATCAGCAAGACAACAGATCAATGCGTGTTTGACCAAGTCAACACGGTCTCGCGTCGCGACGCAAGAAGGAATTTGGCGTCGCTACGCGAGGCAGTTCAGATGACTATAAATTGAAGCTTTCTGCACCTCATTCGGTGTGCTTTCCTTGGGATTTTTTCCCTGATTTCATAGGATAGCATCTATTTTGTAAAATATTAATAATATTTAAATTATGCATTTTTATTTATAAATTTTATTACAGTATTTTATTTATTTACTTTTATGTTTTGTAGTTAATTTTCCGCTGGGGTAAAAGGTGAAACATTTAATACAATTATGTAGGTTAATCTCACTTAATTACAATATTTAAATAATAATTTAACCGGATTAATTAATGGCAGACTTTATTACTACCTATATGGCTAGTCTAAATATAAATTACTTTACCACCTATATGGCTGGTCTTTATTTGACAGATAATTACCGCCTATATGGCTGGTGTAGTTGGACTAAATGGATTACCGCCTATATGGCTGGTTGTAAATGTTTAACATTATTAATTCCTGAGAAAGCAGAACAGAAAATAATTTATATATTATAATAAGTGAGATTCCTAGATAAGAAATATTAAATGTGGATCTTCTAACCCCCATCATTTTATTTTTATTCTATGAAGTGATGAAACACAATATTCACGTGCTTAATAATTGATTTAATTATATATTGGGTAATTCTTTAGTTTGTTTATTGAGTCTTAAGCTTAATGCTTCTTGTTGTCTGATCACCAATAAGATTGATGTGGTAAACTTAAAATGAACTTGACGAATGGATTTTAGGTTTTAGCCTTAGATTCAATAGCTCACGATCTTTCTTGAGGATAGATAACCCTTTAATAGATTTTCTTACAGGATAGACATATACCTATCGGGCGGGGGTAGCCATAATTGGAACTTAATCTTAATGAATCTAGGTAATTTGGTTAACATAGACATATGATTTAATTGGATTATACTGGGTATGTGCAGCTGACCATCGACATAGGCTTTTGCAGATTTTGTGTTCCAGGTTAGCATACTGATTTATTACAAATTTATAAGAGAAACAATTTATCTTTATAATAATATTGTGTGGAGTCACAACCCTAGATCTTTGAGTCTTTTGTTATTTTCCTTAGTACTTTCTTTTATGTCTTTTATTTATCAAATCCACATTCAACCAACCAAAAGCAATCTTTCTCTTCTCACTATAATTAGATACCTGTAAATAAATAGTATCAACAATTAATAACAACAGTAGGAATTAAGTCCTCGTGGGATCGGTATTTTTATACTACTTGAACGATACATGTGCTTGTGTTATACGTGTGTGTTTACGCCGGTCAAGTTTTTGGCGCCGTTGCCGGGGACTTATTTTTCTTGAGTTATAATTTTGAAGCTATCTATTTTTCTTGTATCTAATTTTCTTTATTTTTATTTATAATTTTTATTTTCCTTCTTTTGTTTTCAGGTGGTTGAAAAATGGATCTTCGTTGGGAGATAGAAAGATTACGAGCTTTACTAGAAGAAGATACACCCCAAATTAGGGAGCAATATTCTTATTTTCTGAGGCCTGTTGTCCAGACCAACAATTATCACTGGATGCCAGAACCAAGCAATACTACATTTGCTCTATAGAACGCAATGGGGAGATGTGTGATATGTGATGGTAACCACCCGAGCGATCAATGTATATATATATATTTCAGAATGGCAGAATTATCGGAATCAATCAAGGTACGAAGAACCAGCATATTTCACTGAACCTTATTCTCCGTCTTATCCACCATCTACCTATGATTTTCATCAAGAACCAGAACCATCAGAGGAAGATCAGATGGTTGACATGCTCAAAGATTGGTTCAAGAAACAAGAAAAAAAGTTGAATACAATGCTTGAATCAGTCCAAAATCAATTCGAAAGTATTCAGAGACAATCAGTATCCATTCAGAGACTGACAGAACAAACGAGACAATTAACAGAAAATTAGAGCTACATACCTCAAGGAGCATTTTCAGATGAAACTGATGAAGCCTTCGAGTATCCAGAGTTTCAACATGACACCTTATTAGAGGAAGAGGCTGAGCAGTATTAGGAACCAGAGGTATCAGTTCAGGAGCCCAAACCAGCGAAGTCTCTGTTTGATTTTTATTATTCAGATTCTGACTAGGATGAAGAAGCTGAGCTGTTAGTTCCAACTACACCAACAAATGAGGATGGAATTTTGTATCCTCAAAATGAAGATCTTGAAGCATTCTTTGCACAAATGTTTGAAGAAGATCTATCTAAGCCAATCACATCAGCCTCAGAGGATGAAGACCTAATGTCAGACAAATCTTTACATCCCACGTTGATACTTCTGGAGCATGCATTTCACAGATGACAGATGAAGAATTGAATGCGGAAATCCTAAAATATATCTGTGAAGAAAAGGTGGAGCAAGAAGTAGAGCAAATGTCTGATCTTATTGAAGATCCAAATCATTCAGGCAAAACATCACTGTTTTGGGGAGTACTGATCAAAGATATCACCCAGAAGCTTGACAGAATGGAACTTCCATTTCAAGTCAAGCACCATACGAGACCTCCTGATTTTCTTTCTTTCTTTTTAGGAACCACTGGAGCAACAAAGGTTAAAAGGGTGGCACAAGCACTTAATGGGACAAAATTCTTTTTGCCACTTTACCGTTGGAAGAGACCCTTCAAAAGCAATACTCACTGGATCGTCTTTAATCGGACATCTAAAACAACACTGAAACCTCATTGACAGATGGATTTCAGTCATGTCTGGCTGAAGACGAAAAATTTAGCGCTAGCAGGGAGACAACCCATGCAATAATTTTATTTTAATTTTTATTGTTTTGTGTATATATGTTGTAGAATTTTTAATTTTGTGTTATTTTTTACAGGGAAAATAAAGACGGAATATTTCAAGACAAAGTAAGCCAGTGTAAGCGGGATTTTCAACAAAATAAATTTGACAAAATCGCGGGGATATAAAGTTAATCCAGTAAAGACGGCCGAGTAATAAGTCATCTCTTGAGACGCGTCCCAGTGGATTTATTTGTCGAAAGACTTGATTTTGCCCAAAAAAATTAAAAAAAAAATAAAAAAATCTCATGTCGCGACACGAAAACCCTGCGTGTGCGACACCGAAGCCTCAAAACACAAACCCTCACCCTAAAAACCGAGCATCGCGACGCAAGAAGCAATTTGCATCGGGACGCGCTTTCGATATCTAGACTTAAACCAGCAGCCGCTAGTCAGTTTCTGCACTTCTCACCTACATATTCTCGGCATTTCCTCTCAAAAGTCACCAAATCCAGCCAACTAAACACTGAAATCTTCATCCGAAATCATCAAAACTCACCAAATCAAGCGAACAACCTCAAACTCCCATCATCTCCCTCGATTTTTCCCATCTCAACCCACGGCCGAGACCACTCATCACAAGGTCGAGACCACTCATCACAATACCACGGCCGAAATACTGATTTTTCCTCTAATACCCGCGGCCGAGACCCTTTATCTTCAAATCTGGTTCTTCAAAGCCAAAAGATCATCATTCAAAGGCCAACATCGTGAGTGGTAAAATCGTTCTTCACTCTTCTTAAACTTTTAAATTTTCGAATTTACAAAAGGGGATAGCCAAAAATTGTAAGATTTTGTGGTTATTTTGTGGTGAAATCTGGTGAAATTGGATTTGGAATTGTGGCAGTGAAGGGATAGGAGGCCGAAAATTTTCTGATTTTGCGGTTTATTTTGTGTGGTGAACTTTGTTGAAATTGAATATTTGGAAGTGTAGCAGTGAAGAGGATTGTTTAAATTTCGTAGAATTAGGGGCGAAGATTGACGTTGTTGTTAGATTTAGGGTGAATTTGGGAAATTTCGAGTTTTTAGAGGAGACTCGGTCGAAATATTTACTGCAAAATGGCACCAAAGTGATCTAGGGCTTCAACATCTGCCGGACCGAGTTTTGATGCTTCTAAATTTGTCTCGGCAGACGCAGAGAAAAGGTATAAAGAGGGAATGAATAAAAAAGGTTTCTATTATAGAGATGGGTTTTGACATAAACCCCAGACTATTCCCTGGTATTGATAGGGTCATTGCAACCAGACACTGGCATAAGCTTTGCCAGCAACCCCACCCAGCCTATACATCTATTGTACGTGAGTTTTACGCCAATGCTTACGAGCATCGTGCGTATGTGGTAATGGTCAGAGGTCAGTAAGTAACATTTGATCCATCAACCATTAATAGATTTTATAAGTTACCTGATTTGGAGGCTGATGAATATTCAACAGTAAAGGAAGATATATATACTACTCATCTAACAGAGACTTTGTGTGTTCCTAATGCTGCTTGGGAATTGAGTAGTAATGGGGAATATTTGAAGATTCATTCAAAATTGTTGATGCCTGAAGCAAAAGTGTGGTTCCACTTCTTGACTTGAACTTTGCTACCAGGATCACACATCACCTTTGTCACAAAGGAACGAATGATATTGTTGTACTGCATTCTGGAAGGTTATACAATTAATGTTGGTCAGCTGATTACGACTAATATTGCTTGGGCTGCAAGGTCGACACAGGCTGGCCTGTTATACTGTTACTTGATTTCATCACTTTGCACACATGCCAGGGTTCATGTTGAACCAAGAGAAGAACTGACGCAACCCATGACTACAATAACTGCCAGAATCATACAACAATTCCATACAGAGAGACAGGCTTCTGCAAGACCATCAGCTTCCTCATCAGCACCAGTTCAACCACCTCGACCTCATACCAATCCAAGATCATCACGTTCTCGCACTATATCTCAAGAAGTTCGGCGGCTGGGATCTCGTGTGGATTACATAATTCAGTATAACATAGCAATGGGCCAAACACTTCAACAAATGGCTCAAAATTTGCACATTGATATTCCAGAATTCCCTGACCCGCCAGAGGATGATAGCGAGGAGGAGGAGGCCGATGACTGAACTCAGGTACTATTGTTCCCTTCTTTTAATTTATGCTTTGCAACACATTGGGGACAATGCTAGATTTAGGTTTGGGTCTGTGGGTATTTTCTTTTAAAATTCCGTCAAAATTTTTAGTTTCTGCATTTCGTGTGATGCATTTTTGCATTTTTTCATTCCATCATTTTTCTCTTTTGCATTTTGTGTGATGTGTGTGTTTTAAATTCGAAATGTCCAAAAAAAAAAATTATAAAAAGTCCAATGATTTGATTGTTTGTTTAGTTAAAAAAATTTTAGGAAAAAATAAATGCTAATTTCTATTTTATCCCTATTTTGAATTTCAGATCTAGGTCAGACTCGTGCGCACTTAAAAAATAGATTTGTAAGCAGTTAGATAATAAGGAATTAACAAAATGATTAGTTAAAATAATCCTAAGATGTTGACAAAAAAAAAAAAATATATATATATATATATATATATGAAGTCTGAGTAATTAAGTCTGTAGGGGTGTCTTAACACCTAGTGCCCTAAAGCCAAGTGGTTTGGGAGTCACTGCCCAAAGCTAGCTACAAAGATGTAAGATATTGAATATAAAAAAAAATCAGAAAAATCACTTACCTCACCTGTGCTGACTATAGAAGATAGAACAATTTTAGATACTCAGGATGGTTTGACTCATTAACTACTGAGAGTTGAGACGAAATCACCGAGTTGACGACTTAGAATTGAAGCTGTTTGAAGAATTATTCACACAAATACTTTGAGTCTGATTTAGATATGTTGTTCAAAAGAAAGGATTTTAGTTGAAATATGCGTTTTGAAGGTTCCTCTAACTTTGATGCTAGACATTCTCTGAGGACGTTATTTATATATCTATTATTTTATATTTTTACTTTTGTGTGTATTAGTTTTATTTTCTTTTTGTTTTTGTGTGCATTAGTTCCACTACCTTTTTACTTTTGTAAAACGTTTGTGGGTATCATTGCTGTAAACCCTCACAAGACTACAACTCGTCCACTAGGGACACCTAGGGGTTTAAAGGCTTGTTACATACGCTAAATGCAACCGTGTTCCCTACGAAAGTGGCTTACTTTTATTTTATTTTTATGTAATTTTATTTTCTGTTTTGCTCGAGGACTAGCTAAATGTTAGGTTTGGCGGTGTGATAAGTGGTAATTATATCACTATTTCCCACTCATTTGACCTAATATTATGTATAGTTTCTCGGGTTTTGTGAACATTTTGATGTGTTTAATTATTATTTTGCAGATAAATAAAGTTTGGGAAGCATTGGAAGCAATTTGGGGCCAAAACAGTGAAAAATGACGCAAAATGACATTTTGGTAATTTAGCGCGTCACGATGCGCTGCCCGCATCGCGACGTCTAACTTGCGCCACATTCTGCTAACCTGCGCCGGGACACGTGTCATCATCACATGCTACCGACAATACGCGTGCCACGTGTCAGCTTCTCATTCGACCATATTAACAGCGTGCCACGTGTCACCTACGTGTCATCCAAGTGGTCGCCACGTGTCATCCACATCAGTGTCCAATCGAGTCATTGTGCCACGTGTCGCCACGTCATCAACAACCAATCAACACCCGCCACGTGTCAGCATCTCAGTGGACCGATAATACCGCGTGCCACATGTCGAAATTTTATTGGGCCGACAGATTACGCGTGCCACGTTAGTAAAACAACAAATCAACGGGCATTTGACCAAGTCAACACGGTCTCACATCGCGACGCAAGAAGGAATTTGGCGTCGTGACGCGAGGTAGTTCAGATGCCTATAAATTGAAGCTTTCTGCACTTAATTTGGTGTGATTTCCTTGGGATTTTTTCCCTGATTTCATAGGATAGCATCTATTTTATAAAATAATAATAATATTGAAATTATGTATTTTATTTTTAAATTTTATTACAACATTTTATTTATTTACTTTTATGTTTTGTAGTTATTTTTCCGCTGGGTGAAAAGTGAAACATTTAATATAATTATCTAGGTTAATCTCACTTAATTACAATATTAAAATAATAATTTAACCGGATTAATTAATGGCAGACTTTATTACCACATATATGGCTAGTCTAAATATAAATTACTTTACCGCCTATATGGTGTCTTTATGTGACAGATAATTACCGCATATATGGCTGGTGTAGTTGGACTAAATGGATTACCGCCTATATGGCTGGTTGTAAATGTTTAACATTTTTAATTCTTGAGAAAACAGAACAGAAAATAATTTATATATTATAATAAGTGAGATTCCTAGATAAGAATTATTAAATGTGGATCCTCTAACCCCAGCATTTTATTTTTATTTTAGGGAAGTGATGAAACACAATATTCACGTGCTTAATAATTGATTTAATTATATATTGGGTAATTCTTTAGTTTGTTTATTGAGTCTTAAACTTAATGCTTTTTTTTTTGGAAAAGCTTATGCTTATGCTTAAGCTTAATGCTTCTTATTGTCTGATCACCAATAAGATTGATGTGGTAAACGTAAAATGAACTTGACGAAGGGATTTTAGGTTTCAGCCTTAGATTCAATAGCTCACGATCTTCCTTAAGGATAGATAACCCTTTAATAGATTTCCTTACAGGATAGACATATACCTGTCAGGCGGGGTAGCCATAATTGGAACTTTATCTTAATGAATCCAGGTAATTTGGTTAAAATAGACTTCTGGTTTAATTGGATTATACTGGGTATGTGCAGCTGACCATCGACATAGGCTTTTGCATAATTTCGTGTTGCAGGTTAGCATGCTGATTTATTACAAATATATAAGAGAATCAATTTATCTTTATAATAATATTGTGTGGAGTCACAACCCTAGATCTTTTAGTCTTTTGTTATTTTCCTTAGAACTTTCTTTTGTGTCTTTTATTTATCAAATCCACATCCAAAAATAATCATTCTCTTCTCCCTATAATTAGATACCAGTAAATAAATAGTATCAACAGTTAATAAACAACAATAGGAATTAAGTCCTCGTGGGAATGATATTTTTATACTACTTGAACGATATGTGCGCTTGCGTTATACGTTTGTGTTTACGCCGGTCAGGTTGTGCATTTGGGTAGATTGAAATTGAAGAAGAAAAATAGAAACCTAGAACCTGCTTCTCGTCGCGACGCTGGAGGGTTTTGCGTCGTGACGCCACGCCTCTAGCTCATGCGCATCGCGACGCGCCCTAGCCTGCTTCGCGATGCTAGTTCAAAATGTGGCCCAAGTCAGTTTTAAGCCATCCCTGTTCCTTTCTAGCACGCTTGTGGCCGCCTTATAGGTCTCGTATCAGTTCGTAGGTATACCTTACATCGAGTTATAAGCACAATAAGCCTTATAGATAATATACGTTAATGCATCACTCAGCTTAGTTAAATTCTGATATTCATTTTTACAACTTACATGCTAATTAAGTCCCGATCATAGATTATCCACAGGAACCGGCAATTTCTTTCGACAATGGATCCAGTGCCAGCCAGATTCCAAAACAGCTAATGGACACTACTCTTTCTTTTGTTGATTTTTATTGTGTTATTTTGCATACAGACTTATTTTTAAGCTTTAGGGCCTTAGATTACTTTTGTCACTATTACTTCGTGAAGATTTATGTTTCAAGTTACGTTTGAGACAAAAGTATTTTTCAAGCATGATTTTACGGTTTTTCAGGGCATTGGGGAAAAACCCACCACAGTATGTAACTTGAGATATTGTAGAATTGAGGGACAGAGGACATGTGCACATGTAGAGGATTGGGGGGACGTCGATACGTAACGCCCCCAGATCATAGTTCAGGGCTAGGGGATGGCGATATGTAACGCCCTTAGACCCTAGTTTCAGGGTCAGGTAGTAGCATGGATCAGCTCTACCGACTCTAGTTTAGTGGCTGGGGGGATGGCGATACGTAACGCCCCAAGACCACCAGTTTCAGGGATATGAGTGGCATGCTTTGGCTCCAATTAGGCGTATGGGGGGATGGTGATACGTAACACCATCATATGTCAAATTTTCAGACACTGATCAGTTTTCAGATAATAGATTTTCAAAAAAAAGAGTTTCTAGACATCAGATTTTCAAAAAACAGTTTTCAGAGAGAAGATTTTAGAAACATATTTCATAAAGCCGTTTTCAGAAACATAAGTTTTATAAAAGAGATTTTGGACAAGTTTTCAGAAAGAGAGATTTTATATAAAGTTATTTCTGAAATTCAGGCTTTAGCATCAAATGTGTTATAATAATATTTCGTGTTTCGTCCACTCACTTAGATCGTTTAACGATCTAACTATTGGACAATTATGACCCATAACATCACTATTTGTAAATAACATCGTGTTTTTGTACAAATTAACTATGTGACAAAAAGAAATTTCTATTTTATCATATTGTAATTAGATTACTTTTTTTTTTGGATAAGGTAAGTATTATAACCAAAAGAAAACTATACAAGAGCAAAGGGGCATCCCCCAGGATCTAGAGAGGACAAGCCCTCCTAGAAGAAAGCCAAACGGCTACAATAGATCAACTAAAGATGTCATCGGGCAAGTGCCACGAAAGGTGAAGCCATTTATTGTCATAAGATGGAGTCACCTTACGTAAAGAACTAACACGATTCCGAACATCAAAAACAATATCATATAGAAGAACAGAAACTGGCCTAAGGCAGAGGCATATCATGAGTGTGAGCATTCCTCTCCCTCCATATATGGTAAACTGACGCTGCAAAGGACAGACGAACCAGAAGATGATATAAAGAGGCACCAGAGAACTGACAAAGCCACTCAACAGTTTGGCGCCAATCTCGACAGCTCCAGTCTAAACCACACATGGCTAACACAGACGACCAAACCCTCAATGAAAAGAGGCACTGAAATAAAAGATGATCGATGTCCTCACTCGAACAACCACAAAGGATACACCGCGAGCAAGAGGATATACCAAATTTCATTAGACTGTCCTGAGTACACAGGCCTCCCTGAATGGACATCCAAAGAAGAAAAGAATGGCGGGGAGTAGATTTCCGGAACCAGACAACTCGGGACCAAGGCATCTCGGGTCTCCTCGACCTCAAAGCATTCCAGGCACAATCCACAGAAAATTTCCCATGTCTATCATCTTCCCAAACCAGCATATCCTCCCTCAAACTAGAAGGAGACGGAAGGTGAGTCTGAGCCAGATCAACAAGAGCAGCAGATCTAGAAGGGGGCCAATGCCAAGCAGAATCAGAGATAATGGAAGCAACTGTCGCCATCCTATCCAAGCCAGAATCATAAATCACTCTCTCGCCCAATGAGTACTCAATCGGGCCTACAGGATGCCAATTATCAAACCACAATAAAGTCGACTCACCATTCCCAATACTCACTCTCATCCGCCGACGGGACCAAGAACGAAGCTCCAAAATCTTACGCCAACTCCAAGAGCAATCAGAAGGACGAGGGATCTCCCAAAAACTTCTCCCCCTCAGTAAATAAGAGTAAACCCAAGTAGACCAAGAAGAAACCTGACCAGACACAGAAGAAACCAAATATGCTTGACAATAGCTGCTCTATTCCAAGCTTCCAGACTCTTTATACCCAGACCCCCCTCCTTAAGAGGTAAAACAAATTTTGCTCCAAGCTACTCTAGCCCCAGTAGTGATAAGCGCACTACCTTCCAAAGGAAAGAACGAAGGATAGTCTCCACCTTCCTAATCACTGACTTAGGAAGAATAAATAAAGAAGACCAATAAACTTGAATGGAGAATAAAACAGACTTTATAAGCTGGAGCCGACCTGCATAAGAGAGAAACTTACAACTCCAACTTTTAGCACGCATAACAATACGATCCACAAGAGAAGCACAGTCAGAGGCCCTAAGTTTAGTAGAGATCAAAGGAACCCCCAAATACCTCACAGGAAGAGTCCCCACCTGGAATCTCAACACATCTCGCAGTTGGTCTTGCATAGAAAGAGAGATGCCAGAAGAGAAGAGATGACTCTTAGCTGGATTCGGAATTAAACCTGATAAACCACTGAACTGCCCAATACAATCCTTGATCAAAGAAACAGAGGATGCATCTGCTTTACAAAAAATCATAAGGTCATCTGCAAAACAGAGATGAGTAAGACGGTCCTTGGAACACCGCCAGTGGAACTGGAAACCCGGATCAGTAGCCATATTACGAAGAAGGCCTGATAAAACTTCCATAGCCAAAACAAAGAGATAAGGAGACATAGGATCACCTTGTCGCAACCACGACCCCCAGAGAAAAATCCATTCAGCTCACCATTAATAGAAACAGAGAATCTCGTAGTAGTCATACACTCCTGAATCCAACCCACCATCCTCTCAGGAATACCAACAGTCCTCAGAACCTCAACCAAAAAATCCCAACGAACAGTGTCATAAGCTTTCATCAAGTCTATCTTAAGAGCACACCTCGGGGAACCGCCATTCCGGTGATAATTCCGAACCAATTCCTGACATAAGAGAATATTGTCGCTAATACGCCTTCCCTCGACAAAAGCAGATTGATTCTGACTGATCACTGAAGGGAGAATGACCTTAATTCTGTTCGCAATCAGCTTAGCAATGCACTTGTAAATGGTGTTACAGCAAGAAATGGGCCTATAATCCTTAACCTGGGAAGGGTTAGGAATCTTAGGAATCAGAGCAATGGATGTAGCATTTACCTGCCTCAAAAGACGTCCAGAAGAAAAGAATGAATGAATAGCACATAAGACATCATCCCCCACAATATTCCAACACTTCTTAAAGAAACCCGAATTAAACCCATCCGGACCTGGAGCTTTATTGTCTTTCAGCCCGAACAAAACAGCCTTAATCTCCTCATCCTCAACCTCACGAGAAAGAGCCATACTCTGCTCCTCAGTCACATGTCTAGTAATAGCAGAATGGAGGGTCACCCTATCAAAATCCTGCTGACGATGCTGAGGACCAAAAAGGGACTCAAAAAAGGAAACAATCTCATCTCTGACCAAAGCATCTTCCTCCACTCGGGTACCATCCTCTTTAGTAATAGAAGTAACCTTACTACGGCCATGAAAACTCTTCATAGCGGTAAAGAAGAACTTAGAATTCTGATCCCCAAGGTTAAGCCACTGAACACGAGATTTCTGTCTATTAAAGCCTTCTTCAGCCCGACTCAAATCACCATAACTCACTGAATGAAAGACAAGCTTCCTCAGCTAACAGAGCAGGGTCACTAGGGAAGTCCTGTAAAGCACATTGAACTCTATCCAACTCCTTCCTGATCTCCAAAACACGACAAGAAATTTTAGAGAAATGCTCAACATTAAATTCTTCAAAGCTGCTTTAACATTCTTTAGCTTACAACATAACCGGAACATTGGAGTACCATGAACATCAATATCCCAAGCCCTAGCCACAACAGAAAGAAAATCAGGATGATCCACCCAAAACTGAAAGAATTTAAAGGGAATTTTCCTTTTAGGGAGCTCTGCAAGCTTAACAACCATAGGAGAGTGATCAGAAATCCGGGAAGGAAGAAAGCGGGCAGAAGAACCCGGGAAAATACACTCCCAAGAAGGATTTACCAGAACACGGTCCAACTTGCGCCAAATAGGAGACTGAATCTGCTTATTAAACCAAGTAAACTTACACCCAGAATACTGCAGATCATCCAAGCCAGCTTGACCCAAACAGCAACCCAAGTCATCTTTCCAAGCTGGCCAAGCCACAGATCCACCACTATGCTCAAACGGAGAACGGATAGCATTGAAATCACCTAAAACAAGCCAAGGGGAATCATCAACCATACTACCACAATTAAGCAGGTCAGCCCAAAGATCTCGTCGCTTCTCGTAATCACACTCACCATAAACCACTGAAACTACACAATTCCAAGCCCCAGAAATAGGAGTCACACGGCAGTGAATAGCTTGAGCTGAAGACTGAATAATGCTAACAACAACATCATTAGGATTCCAACATACCCAGATACGACCAAACGGACTAATATCAGAATGGCAAAAAAACTTCCAAGAAGGATTAATCGCACGAGAGACATTCATAAGATTAACCTCCTTAACCTTGGTTTCAACTAAACCACACAACGAGAGCTTCTCCTCACTAAAAAACCTCCTGACTTCAGCATGTTTTAAAGGGTCATTGAGACCTCTAATATTCCAACAACCAAAATCATTAAAACAGATGAAAAAAAGGCCAAACCCACAAATCAACGTCGACGACCCCCCCAGAAGACTTCCACTTCTGACTCCTTTTCCACCTGAACCCTTCTTGGATTTGTTACCATAAGTCAATTTCTTAGATTCCAGGGAGTCAACAGCCTTAATAGCCAAACTGTTAACCAACGGAGTAGGCGAATCATAAACTGCAGACGGCGAGCACTCATTTACCTCAGTATAAGGAAGATCCTCACCAAGTTGTGAAGAGTCAATGGAGTTTTCCCCTTTCAAATTACCATCTATCACCATAGAAGCAGTCTCAGAAGGAATCACAGGCAGAGAATGAGTACCAAAGTCGGATTCAACCCATTAGAAGAACCCTCACCCAAAACAGGAATTCTCTCAGCAATCAAAGGCACCACATCACTCGAACTAACATGATGGTTCAAAGAAGTACCCTTACCTTTCTTATTTTTAGTGACCGGGATCCAAGCCCCCTCCTGAGCCTTAGCAGAATCAAAAGGAGCATCCTTATTCGTAGATGGAGGATGTGGCTTAGGAATAGCAGGCTGAGGAAAACTTTTAATCTCCTTACTAGGTGCCTTTCTGGGGCACGAATTCACCGAGTGCCCAAAAACTTCACAAGTGGAACATTTCACAGGAACCCATTCAAACTCAACCCTAATAGGAACCCTAGTGCCATTAGGGTGTTGGAACACAATCTCCTCAATAAGGGGGCTCCGAGCATCAATCTCAACACAAACACGAGCAAAGCTGAGACGTTTCCTGACTGGGTAAAATAGTCAACATTGAGAGGTTTCCAACTGCACTTGCTACATAGCTAATCCCTTTCGCCGTCCATAAAGAAAAAGGAAGGTCAAACAGTTGAGCCAGACCGGGACCTTGAACAAATCCTCCTTAGTCAAAGATAAATTAGAATGCCAAAGTTTTAAAACCAACGGCCTATTAGCCATATGCCAAGGGGCTCCATCCAACACCACACCAGCCTCTTGAAGGCTATTGAATCTAAACAAAAAGAAACCATTCTCAGACGTAAGGACTTCTAACAAACCCATCCTTCCCCATAACTTGTGTGCAATAGAATTGACAGTTTGGAAGGGTAGACGTTTTCCCACAAAATAACCAACTAAAGTATTCTGCCAGTACACACTCCCTTCTTCCAAAACTTCTGCTGGAGGGCATACAACAACTTTACCATCAATAATATCAGGTTTGACATAATGTAAAGCTGTGGAAGCAAAAAGACGAATCGAGATTGTCAACTCCAATAGCACCATTCAGTGCTGTGGCATAACTTTTAGGGCCACCAGTGAAACCCCCACCTTCTACTACCGGAACTGCAGGCCTAGCATCCTGACATGCACCCAAGGCAACACCCGTCAAACTTCTACCAGATAATGGGCAAGATTCTGCCCCATAGCCCCTATCATTCATCATACCAGATCCAAGTTCAGTAACACCATCTACTGCACAGTAACCACCATGGCCAGAAGCCACAGTCACATTATTCAACCAAACCCACACCACCAGCAAGCAAGCATTCAACAGACTTACTGCCAATACTAATTCCAGGAACACAGGTAGCATTTGCAGAGTTAGAACGAAAAACGCCCAACTCAGGCAGACTACTACTACCAGAACAAGAACAACCTCACCACTCTCCAGTCCAGTCTTCACTGCCACTGGATTAGAAACCAACCTTCCCACAGAATCCCCTGCATCAACAAACCCAGATACACAAACAGCAGTATCAGCCCCAGTTATAACGCCATTACCAGAGGTCAGGCCGTCAACAGCTCTTCTAACCAGACAACCAGCATGACCACTATCCCAACAGGACTCGGCACACATGCAATGGCACAAGCAGCCCCTGGAACTATATCCAAATTCTCCTCCAACAAACACTTCACTTCACCTAAGCCTCACTGCCCCATACATTACCCGTGGCACCTACACCCATACTCTCAATTTCGCAAACAGCCACAGGGGAAGGACCAAATCCATGCTGACTAGAACAGCCCACAAGGCCATCAACAGGACAACACACCAACGACGGCGCCGGGACTGACAGAGGAGGCGAGGCAGGGGCGGACACCAAGACAGTCCTGATTGCCTTACGGCCAATACCAGGGAGGCGAGGCCCCACAAACGGAACACCTGAAGACGAAGCCATAGGAAGAGACAAAAAGAAAGGGGAAAAAGAAAGGAAAGGGCAGAAACGCAAAGACGAAAGGTGGGGGGGTTGACGGAGAAAAGGGAAACCAGATCGAAAATGGAAGATCTAAGATGAAGGGATAAGAGGGAGATGCGGTCTAGGCAAAAGAAAGGGTGGCGAATTGAAAATAGATCTAGGTTTAGGTTTTAGGGGAAAATAACTTTAGAAAAGCCCAGATCTGAGAAGAGAGAATCAATTTGGTAGAAGACCAAAGAGATCCAGGTACACGAAGGAGAAAAAAGCAAATCGCCCAGTTGAGAGCATATTCACTGTTCATCCGTTCGTAAAAGGTCAGTGTTCTTGTGGCAAGTAATTAAAATTAATTAGATTACTTAGATATATATTAATGATAAAAGTCCATATGGTTAAATCGGATTAATAAGATATGAGACAGTATTAATCCACGAACGGTTTAATCATTAAATATCTCTAGTCGAAGTATTATCGAGACTGAACATTGATAATGCGGAATAGACTAGTATTACACTTGTGTGCGTTATGGAAGTTTAACGACATAGTTCTCATATATTTAGGTATTGCATACTTATGCAAGTGTAATAAGAGGTTCTGTTAGCCGTTGGACCGGGAACAGTTCGCTCTGGAAAGACCCACTCGGAATCCTATTGGTAGTATAACTATGTGTCTATGGAAATCTGAATCAGAGTAGGTGTATGTGATCTTTAACCTGAGACTTACATCGCTATTACTTACGACAATCAATTTACTTTAGTATTGGTCGTCTGGAGCTTTAACAAGTTCTGTGTACGACTGTATTGGGTTTACTGAGAATTGTAGTGTATTGGATGTGATGCCAAGATGAGAGTATCACTTCAATCATATGGAGATAATGGTCACACATGATACAGAACTAGTACTCTTAAAAGCTGCAGCTATCGGGATAGTATGACTAGGTCATGACTTCCCGATTACAGAGATTAGTTACTCGGGATCCAATATACGTTTCGTACGGGGCAGACACAGAGCCAGCCCTAGGCCTAGCATGTGACATCCGATACTGGATCGTATTACGTATTACATAATATTAGTATTACTACGCCTGATACATATGATATTCCTCGGTGAATATTTCTGGAGAATTGGGTAGACACTGTGCTTTGCTAGAAGCCAATCATGTCTTGTAAATCAGTGAGAACATGGTACAGGGTATGCATGTGTTCGGATAGTCCGATAATCGCATTTACTGCCAACATATCCATTAATCTCTTAGGTCGCTTCTCAAAGATTCACCACTGACATTTGACTCATATAGAATTAATCTGTGATTAATTATGAGAGAGAAAATTAATCTGGGATTAATTGCGGCAATAATTAATCTGGGATTAATTGCGGCAATAATTAATCTGGGATTAAATTCGTATAGAAGAGAGAACGCAATTAATTTAGAATTAATCGATAAAATAAATTTAATAGTTAAATTGGATTTTTCTATTTAATTTATTTATTTGTGGCTAAAATAATATATCGGATATATTAATTGAAATCAGATTTCAATACGAAATTAAAATTTGATTTTAATTCGGGCGAACGAATTAATTTAGAATTAATTCGAAAGCGACTATCGTAATAATTTTACGAGGCATAATTATTTAATTAAATTGGATTTAATTATGGCGCGACGACAAATTCGTTTATTTGGAATTAAACGAACCCGATAAAATTGCCCATGACTTAGCGTGTGTCTTTTTGTGTTTTGGGAACACAAAATATCTTTGACTTTGGTGCGACCAAGTCAAGTTGTGTGTTGAAGAAGCCAACTTAAATTTTGAATTTAAAATTTGGTGGGGCCACATGACTTACATCAAATGTAAATTATTGATGGAAGTAGTTGGCTTTAATAAAATGCATCTTTTAACACACACCAACCAAGTTTTGGAAACTATTCACTCTCTCATCGCTTCTCTCATTGCCGATTCTTCTTCTCTCCATTAGTGAAATTTTACTTCAAAAATTTCATCAAAACTAGCACTTGAAGGAGTCAAATGAGGTGATAGGGAAACTCACCCAAGGAACAAACATCTAAACAACAAGCTTGGAGCTTCATCCAAAAGAGCAAATTTGTGAAATTTCTCCATAAATTAATGTAAGTGATTCTGCCACTTTTCTTGATTTTTCACACATAGAATCATGTTTAGGATCTTATGGCATGTCTTAGAGACTAACAATGGTATCAGAGCCTTGCTAAATATGATTTTGAAACTAGGGTTCATAAACTTTAATTAGGAATTTTTGCTTGGAGCATGAAAATTCAAAATTGAGTTGTTGGTTGATGTTAGATGATGATAACTTGGAGTTGTGCATTGTTGGATTGTTGAAAAATTGATTGGATCAAATTTCCCCAATTCTCTTGGGTTGGCCGAAATTATACCATAGATTAACTCATGGTGATTTTTGACACTTGGATGTGTTAATGGCATGATATATATGTTGAATGTTGATTTAATTGGATTGAAATCAAATTGGATATTAATTTCTTGTCATTGCCGTGAGTTAGCATGCTTGTTGGAGACTTGATTTTGCTTCAATTTGTGTTGGACATGAATTGAAATGATAAGCATGATTAATTAGATTAATTAATATTTTGGAAATGTTAGATTAATTAATTAGTTATGTTATTTACACTTAAATTTGATTAATGTAATATTTGGAATATTGTATTAATGAAAATTAGTCCATAAATTACTAAATGGGCTAATTTGGTATAAATTTGGATTAATGGGCTTGGTTGGGCCAAGTTTGGTTGTGGACAATTGGGTTGGATCCAATTGGGCCTAAACTATTTCCATAAAAGTCCAAAATATGACTTTTGGGCCTTTAATAATCTAATTGGGCCTACCAGGCCTTTAATTTATGGCATAGGGTGATTCCTAAATGGGCCAAGGCATTATGGGTTTGATCTATATTGGCCAAAAGTCCATGCCTAAAGAATTGATTAAAGCCCATTGGACCTAATAGAATTGGCATTGGATGTTAAATGGGTCTTTGAGACCATTTGGATTGGATTTGGAATCCAAATCTAAAAATGCATTATTATAATAGAATAAGTGTAATTGTTTAATTTGGAATTAAACTTAAATTTGTATTGAATACAATTTAAATTGGATTTAATATTGTAGTTCGATATAATTCAAGAATACTTACTTTGAGTATTTATTCTTAAACGAGTTGGACTCGCACAAATCAAATCGTTATATGAACATTGGATGTCATTAATTGAAGAATTAATTAATTGGATTACATTGATTGACAACATGCTATGTGTGAATGCTTGGATGTATTTGTTTGAATAATGTATATCAGATGGATATTAGATGGGTGGGGCAATTTTGGAAATTATTGTAAATATTGTATTTATTTGAAATTGGACCTGTGTGTCCAGCCTATCACCTCTTATTCTCATTTTATTTCTCTTCTCACCAATTCCCATCAATGTAAATGAGGTTTCTTATAGTGTTATATAATTAGGTAATAGAAGAATGTAAAGTGCTAGCGGGAGAGAGGAAAAGAAATGAGAGAGATTTATTCCAGGAATAAAATGTTTATAAATATCCATTTGCACATCATTATTATATTTATCGCGCCTTATTATGCTTTTAGAATGTATGTTTAAGGGTGTATGATGAGACCTAATCAAAGATAATAAATTGGTTTCCAATTTACGAAAACGCCCTCACATTTAATATTAAGTGTTTCCTTCCATTGAGTGGCTCTCTCTCAATATCCAAGATTGGCTTTGATTTGTTGGCCAAAGTCAAGATCATTGTCTATCGCGGATGTGTTTGAACCATGAAAACTTTGTTAATATTGCATGTCTTGGGCAGTTGTGACTTGTTGGCCAAAGTCAAGGTCACTCTTGTTCATCGACGTGGATTACGAAGCTTTCCCTCTGTCAATGGGTCGCGCTTAACTGGAATTATTAAGCTTGTTGAGCCAAAGTCAAGGCTTAGTTGATTCAGAGGAAACAGGTTAGGAAATATATTAGATATATGTTTCGGACTTGGATACCCACCTACCGGATCTAGGAATTGGATGGGATCCAATTGATCTTAGAGATCTACCTAGTTAAATTTTATACAGCTTGTTGGCCAAAGTCTTATTTAACGGGATCCTAGCCCACTAGGAAACTAGGTTTCCCGAGTACTCAAGGGAGGTTTAGAGGCTCACCGAAAATTAGTGGGAGGCTAGTATTAAATTTTCAATTTCGTTTAATACTCGCTAAAATATGCACGCTCTATTATTATATTATTATTTCTCGTTATTATATATATTTGTTGGACTAATATTATTCATTTATTGTTTTCTTTGAACAGTTAGACTGTACTCAACACTACTTCATTTGTAGTTGGTTATATAGTTGGACTATAGTAACCATTGTATTTGAGTGTACCCGAAATGTTTGATTGGATAGTTGGACTATAACAATCAAAATGGCTGGAAAGATAAGCGTTAGGGACATAATCATGGGTGAGAATG
The DNA here is from genome assembly GCA_019454045.1 of Zanthoxylum bungeanum. Classification (NCBI taxonomy): domain Eukaryota; kingdom Viridiplantae; phylum Streptophyta; class Magnoliopsida; order Sapindales; family Rutaceae; genus Zanthoxylum; species Zanthoxylum bungeanum. The sequence continues at coordinate 20,635 of SKCR01041614.1, forward strand.
TCTTTAACGACGCAAATTTTCTAGACTGGGAAATGAACCTCAGAATAGTCCTGGGAGCTGAGAAGTTACTCTATGTAATAAAGAGACCTCTCGGGCCTGAGCCCGGACTTGAGCGGCCAGTAGAGCATGAGCTTTGGAAGACTCAATGTGATGATAATTTTACTGCTCAATCCGTTATGCTTGCTGCAATGACTCATCATTTTCGTCATCAGAATAAGGGATTGGATCCTTATGCGATGATGTTGATGTTGAAGGATCTTCATGTTAGGGATATGCCCTATACCCAACTTGTGGATGGGCTATATGTACATGTATTTGTAATATTTTCATTAATTAATAAAATGGCAATCTTTATTATACGTGTCTTACATAAATTATATGAATCATCAAACACTGTAATAAAGCCATTGGAGTAATAAGATGATGGCTTCCACGCCTTATGAGAATCATTACTCTTAAACATTCCTAGTCATAGTTTTGTGAATAATTAAGGCGTTCACAAAGCGGAGAGACTAGCATGATGATATGATCCGCCCTTAAATGGGGTAGCCGATCTCATAGGCTACTAGCGGAGATCCGTCTGCTTAGTGTATCATATGGATGCATGAGTTGCTCGTGTCCATCGAACTGACCGCAGAAAGTTTTCACATGAAGTGTTTATCCCATGTGTTTGTGAGAACTTTTGACTAGTCCTTAAACTTGAGGTCCTTACAATCTTATGTTTGGATCAAATAACTTTGACATTATCCTTCCCTGGTTCAAAAGATCCGGTCATAAGGGTATGATTGGGTCATTTGTTGAAACACAAGAAGTTTGTAAAGATACAACAGAGAATCACCACTCTCTCGGATAATATTTTCTTATAAGAGTAGTATTCCAGTTCGCGGGTTGATATGTATGATCAGTGCTTGAGACTGTGGCTGCAGCGGAAGAATCATGCGAGATTCTTGGGTTAGCACGATTCATGACACTATCTACATCATACCTTTGACTATATTGGTAGACACTTTCCATACCCTAGGTCAAACGGTGGGGATACAGTGATGCGAGGGACCGTATCATAAGTAAATCTCATACATAATGAGTATATATCTTTCCTTCTCATTTGCGGGCTTTGGCATGTTGCTAGATGTCATCCTTGGTCATTGAAATCGAACGACCATCTGATCAGAGGAGAATTTATGTTCGATTAAATTATCACGATTCATTTCATGTCCAACTTGAGGGGAACCCAAAAGGTCACACACAACAAAGTCGAAATCAATGGTTAACAGTGCACAATACAAATTTAACAGCATATATGATTGATGTAGGAATTGTTCATAAATGGTTCAGTGTGTTTAATTATTGAACAGATCATTTATGAGGTTCCAAAGTGTCTTAGGGATTGGTGAATGACGATAGGGGCACTTTGGGAATTGGAATAAAAAAAATGTGAATAGTAACATGAATAATACTTTTATTTATTTATTGTTATTTGTTTTGAATTCGAATTCGGCCCAAACTCTTATTAGGGTTTTATAATCTCATTAAACCACTAAATTAAGATCCAATGGCTAAGATTAAATTAACTTTTATCCCACATCGGATTCTTAATTATTTTGTTGTCTTTGGAGCACCTATATAAACCCATGAATTCTTTACAAATTTTTACACCAAACCTTTCATATCTTGGGTTTATATAAGTGAGCAACTCTAAAGTTTAAGAGTAAGCCACTGATTTTGAGGATCCTTAAGTCTAATTGATATTTGCCTAGGCTAGCACCAAGGGCAAAATACCCGTGCACTCAAGGCGTAGTCTTGCCGTTGAGTTTTAGATTTGGTGTGTACACCTTTGGAGGCCACACACTTGGGTGGCTCTTTGGAACGTGGAAGAGCTTGCTGAGTTCGAGAAAAGCTTGTAGATTGGAGGGAGGACTGGAGGAGTCTTCGGTTCAAGTAAGTCTTTTTCTTTCTTTATTTTAATTAGAGTTCTTATGATAGTTAGCATGTTTAGGTTTATGTTCTTTGCATGTTTTATGCGTTTCTATGCTTAGAATATATAGTAACATTCCTAGGCTTGTAGAATAATCAAAACAAATGGGTCTTGGGCAAAGGGATAGCGGCATCATAATTTGATTTATTTAATTTTCCACAGCGCACTCGCGGCCGCTTCCCAACACTTCATAGATCTAATCTTAGATCTCAAAAGTATGATTTGAAGAAGAAGTTTTTTCGCTCTCGTATGTCAGAGGGTACATCTGTCGAACATTACGTGTCGTAGATAATTGCTGACATCAAACTACTGGGTCAGCTGGGCATTACCTTCGAGGCCGAGACTTCCATAGATTTGATCTTATAGTATCTGCCCGACGGTTGGGGCGGGTTCATCATGAACTATAATATAATGAACCAAGAGAAAAATCTTGGAGAGTTAATGGCTATGCTAAAAGAGGCAGAGCCAGAGCTTCAGAAAGTCAAGAAGCGCGATGCGCATCTTACTTCGACATCCAAGAAGGCGAAGGCTTGGACGAAGATTTCTGGGGGTGTGAAGAAGAAGAAGAAGAAGGGCAAGGCTCAATCATCCCAGTCTTCTGGGAAGACAAAAGACATATCTCAAGACGTCTACCAACACTGTGGAAAACGGGGTCACTGGAAGCGTGATTGCCGTAAGTTCAAGGCGGACCTGAAGGAAGCAAAGGCGGGCAAGGCTCCAGTTTCAGGTATGTTTGTTATTGAAATAAATATGTCCACTACTAGTTTTAAAAATTGGATTTTGATACTGGATGTGGTACTCACATATGTACTCATGTGCATGATCTGCAGATTAGCAGGAGACTGGCTTCATGGGAGATCGACATGCGAGTCGGAAATGGGATGAGAGTCATCGTTTTGACCGTTGGCACCTATGTTTTGAATCTGCCATCCAGGCATGTACTTACATTAGGCGATTGTTATTTTGTACCTAGTTTGACTAGGAGTATAATCTATGTATCTAGTTTAACCCGATGTGGGTATACCTTTGTATTCAGGAACACTGGGTGTTTTGTTTATAAATATGATATTGAGATATGTACAGCAGATGTGAATAATGGTATTTATATTTTGAATATAAACGAATATCAAACATATAACATGACAAACAAAAAGCTCAAATTGAGTAAAACAGATGAGACTTATTTGTGGGTTTGTCGTTTGGGACACATTAACAAAACTCGTTTATCCACACTTTCGAAGAATGGATACTTGGACGAATTTGATCCTAATTCATATGATGTCTGTGAATCTTGTTTGTTAGGCAAAATGCCTAAAATACCTTTTAGTGGTAAAGGTGTACGTGCCACCGTGCTGTTAACCCTCGTTCATAGTGATGTATGCGGGCCCATATCTAGCCAGGCTAGAGGTGGATATGAATAAATCGTAACCTTTACGGATGATGCATCGTGTTATGGTTATGTGTATCTTATGAACACAAGTCGGAAACTTTTGAGAAATTCAAAGAGTTTCAACACGAAGTAGAAAAATAGACTAGCAAAAGTATTAAAACATTACGGTCGAACCATGGTGGAGAATACTTAAGCAATGAGTTTCAAGATTACTTGAAAGAATATGGTATTCTTCACAGTAGACTCCTCCCGGAACACCTCAATTGAACGGTGTGTCCGAACGAAGAAACCAAACTTTGTTGGACATGGTAAGGTCAATGATGAGTCGCACAGAGCTACCGATTTCCTTCGGAAGATACGCATTAAACAGTGCAATACTAATTTTGAATAAGGTTCCGTCAAAGTCTGTTGAACAGATTCCATATGAAATATGGACAGGAAAGAAACCGGTTTCTTATTCTTGAAGATTTGGGGATGCAGGGCATATGTTAAACGTTTGGATAGTACCAAACTAGAACCCAAATCGGATAAGTGTCTATTTGTAGGTTATCCTAAGGAAACGAAAGGATATTATTTCTATAACCCAAAAGAGAACAAAATATTTGTTGCTCTTCATGTGGTTTTCCTAGAAAAGAAATTCACAAATGCAGTGATAAGTGGGAGGAAAGTAGAACTCGATGAAAATTGGAGTGATACTGTTCCTTGCACCGACCCCCTCACGGAACACGAACAGTCCATCAGATATGAGACTGTTCCATAATCTTCTGATACACAAGAACCGCGTAAGTCGGAGAGAGTCAGAAAACAACCTGAGAGGTATGGGTTTCTGATCTCACCTCATGTAGACATTAATCTTATTGAGGAAGATGAACCGGCTACGTATGAGGAAGCGATACAAGGTATCGACTCTGCTTTATGGCAAGAAGCCATGAAGTCTGAAATGGATTCCATGTATACCAACCAAGTTTGGACACTGGTTGATGTACCAGAAGGCATTAAGCCTATTGGTTATGAAAGGGTCTTCAAAAAGACGACAGACATGGTAGGCAACATACAAACATACAAAGTTAGGCTTGTAGCTAAAGGGTATCGTCAACGATATGGTGTCGATTACGACGAAAATTTTTCACCCGTTGCCATGATTAAAACCATTCAGATAATGCTTGCTATTGCTGCATATTTCGATTATGAAATATGGCAGATGGATGTCAAAACCGCTTTCATTAACGAAAACCTTTTGGAGGATGTTTATATGTAAAAACCTGATGGTTTTGTCTTACCAAGACATGCAAACAAGGTTTGCGAGTTAAACCGATCCATTTATGGATAAAAGCAAGCATCGCGTTCTTGGAACCATCGTTTTGATGAGATCATAAAAGAATATGGTTTCATTCAAAACGAAGATGTTTCTTGTGTATATAAGAAGGTTAGTGGGAGTGCACTGACATTCATTGTCCTATACATTAATGATGTATTGCTTCTTGGAAATGACATTCCCATGCTACAATCGGTGAAAGCTTGGATTTCATTAAAATTCTCCATGAAAGACCTGGGAGAGGCAGCCTTTATTCTAAGAATAAGGATCTACCAGGATAGATCTAGAAAGCTGCTGGCACTCTCCCAGAGCTCGTACATTGACAAAGTGTTGACGAGATTCAACATGGATCAGTCCAAGAGGGGGTTGCTTCCGGTGTCACATGGCATCTCTCTATCGAAGGATATGTGTCCTAAAACTCAAGATGAGATAGATGCAATGATTCGGATCCCGTATGCTTCAGCAGTCGGATCAATTAAGTACGTCATGATATGTACGCGACTTGATGTCTCATATGCTTTGAGCATGTGCAGTCGCTATCAGGCCGATCCAGGTGATGGTCCCTGGATTGCTGCAAAGAACATCCTTAAGTATTGGTCGTTTTGAGCTTTAATAGGTTCTGTGTACGCCTGTATTGGGTTTACTGAGAATCGTAGTGTATTGGATGTGATGTCAAGATGGGAGTATCACTTCAGTCATATGGAGATGATGGTCATACAGGATACGAAACTAGTACCCTTATAAAGCTGCGGCTATTGGTATAGTATGACTAGGTCATGACTTCCCGATTACAGAGATTAGTTAATCGGGATCCGATATATACTTCGTACGGGGAAGACACAGAGCCAGCCCTAGGCCTAACATGTGACATCGATACTATATCGTATTACGTATTATATAATTTTAGTATTACTATGGCTAATACAGATGATATTACTAGGTGAATATTTCTGGAGAATTGGGTAGGCACGGTGCTTTGCTAGAAGCCAACCATGTCTTGTAAATCGGTGAGAACATGGTACGGGGTATGCATGTGTTCGGATAGTCCGATAACCGTATTTACTGCCAACATATCCATGAATCTCTTGGGTCGCTTCCCAAAGATTCACCAATGACATTTGACTCATATAGAATTAATCTGGGATTAATTATGAGAGAGAAAATTAATCTGGGATTAATTAGGACAAGAATTAATTTGGGATTAAATTCATATTGAAGAGAGAACGCGATTAATTAAATTTAATAGTTAAATTAGGTTTTTCTATTTAATTTATTTATTTATGGCTAAAATAATATATCGGATATATTAATTGAAATTGGATTTCAATGCGAAATTAAAATTGAATTTTAATTAGGGCGAAAGAATTAATTTAGAATTAATTTGAATGCGACTATCGTAATAATTTTGCGAGGTATAAATATTTAATTAAATTGGATTTAATTATGGCGCGACGGCAAATTCGTTTATTTGGAATTAAATGAACCCGATAAAATTGCCCGTGACTTAGCGTGTGTCTTTTTGTGTTTTGGGAACACAAAATATCTTTGACTTTGGTGGGACCAAGTCAAGTTGTGTGTTAAAGAAGCCAACTTAAATTTTGAATTTAAAATATGGTGGGACCACATGACTTACATCAAAAGTCAATTATTGATGGAAGTAGTTGGCTTTAATAAAATGCATCTTTTAACACACACCAACTAAGTTTGGAAACTATTCACTCTCTCATCTCTTCTCTCACTGCCATTCTTCTTCTCTCCATTAGTGAAATTTTGCTTCAAAAATTTCATCAAAGCTAGCACTTGGAGGAGTCAAATGAGGTGATAGGGAACCTCACCCAAGGAACAAACAACTAAACAACAAGCTTGGAGCTTCATCCAAAAGAGCAAATTTTTGAAATTTCTCCATAAATCAATGTAAGTGATTCCGCCACATTTCTTGATTTTTCACACATAGAATCATGTTTAGGATCTTGTGGCATGTCTTAGAGACTAACACTAACCCCCTCCCAGTTTCCTTATTTTATAGGTACTCTCGGAGGGCGAGCTCGGGAGGACGGATACTGATGCTGTCACTAGGGATGGAGTCCACCAGTACGAGTCAGAAATAAAGCGATAGTCTAGTCAGACTCAAGTATGAGTCTTGTATTAGTTATTGATTGTGTGTAGTCATTGTAAAAACAATTGTTACTAAGTACGATAATTAATATTGAGTTTGTTTTCTATGTTTTTGAGTTAGACTTCGGTCATATATAAAATATAGTCAAATAGAGAAAAGTGTATTAGTATCTGTTTATGGTTAGATAGTCAGAGGCTTATGGGGTTAGTACGGCTGTCCCCTGCCGGTTACATCTCCCAGATCGGGGATGTTACAAAGATGGTAATCAGAGCATGGTCTAGGGAGTCAGCGACTGTAGTGGGTAGAGTGTTGGGGTCTTGTATACGTAGTATGTCTGGGATGCTCGTATGCATGGCACTGCCTCTCCAGTATCCGATCCTCGAACGTCCTCAAAGTTCTATAGACAGGTTAGTGAGCCGTACTATACTAGTATTCTTTACGAGAATAATTATACTCTAGATTCAAGATTAGGAATCTTCTTGAAGTTATTCAGCCTATTACCAGAAGAATAAACGAGCTATGAAACCAGACAGTAGGATTTTAAGAAAGTTATCAAGGGAGTGAGAAAGGAAAGCCATAAGAAAGTAAAGAAGGATGCATAAGAGTTTAAGTGGCCAGAGATAAAGAATAGTAAAGAGGTGGAATAAGGTAATAAAATTTGAGGATATCTACCCTGGACAATAGAAAGAGAGTAGAAAAGCCCGAACAAGAAATAAAGTGCCTAGAAGATGTAAGAACCCTTCCATCCTCAAAACATTCCTTCATGTCGAACTTATAGTCTTCAAGTACTTCCCATAGATAGTAAAGTCCTATGAGTACCCACCCAGGAAAATATGAAGAGAAATGAAAAGTTAGAAAGAGAAGTAAGAGACAGAATTAAGATATATATGCAATCAGAAGCAAATTGAGATAGATGAATAGAAACAGATAGATAAGAAAGTGCCAAAATCTGTAGTAGTAAGAATCAGAGACACGAAGTTAGATAATAAAGGACAATACAAGTGTTTGTAGTAAAGAATAGTGTAGCAAGACTAAAACTAAATAAAAATCCAAGTAGATCTAATCCAAGTTTCTTTCCTTCAAGCGAGATTCATTTCCTTAGATATTCTTCCAAAGTGATCTAATAACTCTCGAGCACCTCGAATAGATAGCGAATTCCCCGAATAACCAAGGACAGTTATAAGGTAGAAGAAGTAAGAAAGTCAAGGTCGATCGTGGAAACTTCTAATGGATGTGGGATGACATGGAGATGTAGAGATTTTAGATTCCCCAAACCCAGGCCCATAGACAAATAAGATAAATGACTTCAGAAAGTGATTAGTTGCCATAGTCAAGGAATCCAATAAATAAGGCACCGACCTACCCAGATTCTTACTCCTCTGTGATACCAGCTAAGGAAGTTGTTCTAACGGAGTCTATCTCATACCTACCCTACATGAGCAATAGACTCTATCAGGACATAGAATACTAGAGCAAGGATGTAGAAACCCATCAAGACACAAATAAAAGAACCGACGAGATATAAAGCAGTTCCTACCAACATAGATATAGACAACTATAAGAAACCTAATGAGAGTTTACCTTAAGAAATGGAAAGACCATGGAAAGTAGATAACCAAGAAAAGAATTCTGGAAGTCTCAGAAGATATGAATAAGAGAACCTAAGATAACCCAAGAATAAAACAAGTCAGCGCGAGGCCTACAAGACTAGTGGGAGTCCATAAGATAGACCAAATGTCATAGGACCCACAGATAAGCCCAAGATATCAGTAAACCCCAGAAGAATATAAGAATAAACTGGAGAGGTTGGAGACATTTTGGAGTGATAAGAGTACCAGTACGGACAGTAGAATAGAGTGCCAAAATTGAAACTTATAGTAAGAACATATATCAGGGATCTAGAAAGTAATCAGAAGTATCAGTCACCACTAGTGTTGGCGGTACAACTTAGAACCGAGAGTCAAGATATGGAAGATATAAAAAGAGATGCGAAAGGTAACACGGAAACTCAGAAAGAATCATCACTAGAATTAGTAGTATGGTGTAGAGCCAAGGAAATAGGATCTGAAAACAGTAAGAAGGAAAACAGAAGTGTCAGAAAGATTCAGTATGTTTAGAGACATGGATAATGTAGTTTGGAGATAGCCAGGATAAGTGAAGACTCTAACTAAGCCAGTGAGCATAAGACCGTCTTTCAACTTAGAGCCCATTAAAAAGAAGGACTGGTAGATTGGAGGAAAAACATGAAATGGAATAGTTCAAGGCTACAATAAGTTAAAACAAAGCCTAGAAGCCTCATAGAATTAAGAAACCCTTAAAGAAGCAAAGACTTAGAAGTACAAATAGACTAGTGAAAACAACTCTTAGGGACATAGTGAACAAATTATAAAGAATTTCTTGCTATTGAGCAGAAAGGATTAGACAAAGAGTGGTACCCGGACCAAAGATTTAGTAAAAGATATCCTAAGTAATCGAAATAGATAGAGTCTTTAAAAAGTTAAGGGAATAAAGAGTGGAAGGAACTGAGACAAGGAATAAATCTTTGTGGTGGATCAAGTCTCTTAAGGAAGAATAACAAAGAGAATATAGTAGTACTCAGAGGGTTAGACAATAGAGACTAAACATGAATGAGTATAGAGGTAGTACGAGAAAGTTGTTGGAGAACAGAGCTCTAAAAGAGTTTCACAGAAGAGATGGAGAGATCGATTGTTGAAAATGATCAAGAGTAAAAAAAAAGAAGGCAAACCAGACAGTTTTAGTAGTAGTACCCTAGCAGGGAAGCCAACATCAGATAGGAAAATTGCAGAATCATGAGTTTATAGATGAGCAACATATACAACTGCAGCATGTATACTTAGTGAGGACACCACCACTGAGAGACACCAGGATAATTCCCACCCTCCCAACCCTCGTTAAACAACGGCCACAGAAACATATCTTTAAGGTTACCTCAAGATATTCCCATGAATAAGTTAAAATGTAGTAAAGGAAGACCAAAAACATAAGACCTTCAGATGTAGTTTAAGAATGAAACAAAGTGAGAGACAGTTCTGAGTAAAAGAGTCAGAAAGGAAGTTGTTAAGTTGGAACTGTACATAAATAAAGTAGTAGTCAAGTAATAACCGAGATTCCAAGAAACCACAGATTGATGAAATGATAGGTACGTAAAGAAAAAAGATATTCCCCAAGTAAAAAGACAGAGACATAGACCAAGAAAGTTCTCAGTAGATAGTAGAATAAAGCAGAGGATGAAAAGAGTACTAAGGAAAAAGTTATGGAGTGAAGCTGTTAAGGTACAACAACGGTAGAAGAGAATACTTAATAGGTAAAGACAAAAGTAAGTAACAACAAGCTAATTTTAGTCACGTAGTCATAAAAAGTACCCAGCCCGACCAAACCACTACGAGTTTAGGACAGCTTTAGCCACAAGTATTATAGTACGGAGATGAAGAGATAAGTTATTGTGAAGCTGTAATTGACATAGAAAATAAATTCCCGAGCTACGGAATATTGGCGAGTAAGTGAGTAACGATCTTTGAAAGCAAAGTATGAAAGAGTATAAACTTTAACCAGAACCAAATCACTAACATCAATGTGGATAGCAAAGATTACCATTTAAGTACCAAAGTGCACGTCCTTAAGCTTGAAGTTTTACCCAGTTGAGGAGAGACTGTTAGGAAGTCACCCAGAAGCAACGTTTTTAGTACAAGCATCATTGATAGACAATAATACTAAGCTAAGAAACCCTAGACAATATTACAAGCAGATGGAGTTTGGATAGAAGAATATAGAGAATTAAGTACATATGTGATGAGATAGAAGATTAAGATCAAGTTAAGTGATTAACGAGCATAAGTAAAGATCTAAACGAAGTGATTTCCTATGAAAAAGGAAAGTCAAGCACCGTTAGAGGACTGGAAATGAAGCAGTTAAGAATACTCAGTAATAATCTTATGAAACAAAGAACGAAGTGGTACTTCTCGGAAAAGAACCTAAAGGATATCCACTGTAGCCACGAATTCTGAAGCAGTTTATCTAAGTATGACAAAAGGATTGAGACATAAGTTAGATATTAAGAATGATGAAGGACCTCATATGTTTACTAGTCAAAAGATAAATGATCAGCCGGGCAAAGGCTTTCGTTGTTAAGTTATTTGGAAGCCTCGATAATACAAAACAGGTACCCCAAAGTATGAAGATCACATTAACAAGTTAGTGTACAGCTCTATTATAACTTCCAAGGTACGACATTCTAGCTTCAGTAATCCTGAGACCTTAGATAAGATCCCAAGTTTAAAGATGATTCGATGATGAATCCTATTTAATGGGGGAATTTGTAACGAACGGAGGTCCCTACTATTGTTGACTCCTTGAGTGTAGTACTGTTACACCGCGGGACGAATGTTACGTGATATAATGTATGTTCGAGTGTATATTCGCATAACAACTTTATGGATAAACAGTAAATTCTTCGAGACTTCGATGAGGGATTCTGTGATATTCCACTACGAGTAGCTCATAGTATTTGGGCTGTCATTTTCTCAAACGAACTCCAATTTTATGAATTTCATATCATCACAAAACTAAGATCGAGATCTACAACTTCAAGTTGAATATTTTGCCAAATTTGGACCAGCAACAGGCCAAAAACGTAAGTCAAAAATTTGGATGAATAGTGATTTTTGGTCAAATTGGAAGATTCTCAAACTTTCTACTCACTTCCACACTTTCTCCAATCTTCCAAATTTCATACAACCCCCACTATATAAAGAGTATACTATTCACAAATCACAAAATTTTGAAACAAAAAAGAAAGAAAAAGACGTGAGATGAGGAAGAAACAAGAATATGAAGAAGGAAAGAAGAAGAAGAGAGAAGAAAAGAAGAAGAGAGAATAAGGTAGAGGCAATACGAATGGCATCCATGGAACCTTGAAAGATAAAGAAAACAGACAAAGAATAGGTAAGGTCCTTTGACCCAATTTTGAATTGTGGATTTTGATGATAAAATATTATATGAATGATAGAAGCATATTAGAAATTGCTTTTAGTAACATGACATTTGTGGGAATTGAGTGAAATCCCTAAATTTTGAGTTAGTTAAGAATATGAGATTAAAGTGATGAAATGGGTTTAATCTTATGGATTATATGGTATAGATTGGAAGTTGGTTGTTGATGAGATGATGATGTAGTTTATGAAGAATTGAGTGTAATATAATGTATTGAACATTGGTTTTAGTATGGGAATAATAGGGTTATGCATTTGGGTAGATTAAAATTGAAGAAGAAAAACAAAAACAAAAACCTAGAAACTGCTTCGCGTCACGACGCTGGAGGGTTTTGCGTCGCGACTCGAAAGAGTAAAATTTGGGCACGCCTATAGTTCATGCGCGTCGCGACGCGCCCTGGCCTGCGTCGCGACGTGAGTTCAAAATGTGGCCCGAATCAGTTTTAAGTCATCCATGTTCCTTTCTAGCACGCTTGTGGCCGCCTTATAGGTATCGTATCAGTTCGTAGGTATACCTTACATCGAGTTATAAGACAATAAGCCTTATAGACAAGATATGTTAATGCATCACTCAGCTTAGTTAAATTCCGATATTCATTTTTACAACTTACATGCTAATTAAGTCCCGATCATAGATTATCCACAGAAACCATAATTTCATTCGACAAGGGATCCAGTACCAGCCAGATTCCAAAACAGTGAGTGGACACTACTCTTTCTTTTGTTGATTTGTATTGTGTTATTTTGCAAACATACTTATTTTTATGCTTTAGGGCGTTAGATTACTTTTATCACTGTTACTTCATGAAGATTTATGTTTCAAGTTACGTTTGAGACAAATGTGTTTTTCAGGCATGATTTTATGATTTTTCGGGGCATGGGGGAAAAACCCACCCCAGTATGTAACTTGAGATATTCTGGAATTGACGGACAAAGGACATGTGCACATGTAGAGGACTGGAGGGACGGCGATACGTAATGCCCCCAGATCCTAGTTCAGGGCTAGGGGACGGCGATACATAACGCCCATAGACCCTAGTTTCCGGGTCAGGTAGTAGCATGGATCAGCTCTACAAACTCTAGTTCAGTGGCTTGGGGGATGGCCATACGTAACGCCTCAAGACCACCAGTTTCAGGGACATAAGTGGCATGCTTTGGGGGACAGCGATACGTAACGCGCCAAAGTCATGGTTTTTCATTCCTAGCTCCAGTTAGACGTATGGGGGGACTTCGATATATAACGCCCTCATACGTCAAATTTTCAGACACATATCAGTTTTCAGATAACAGATTTTCAGAAAAAGAGTTTCTAGACATCAGATTTTCAAAAAACAGTTTTCAGAGAGCATATTTTAGAAACAAATTTCAGAAAGCAGTTTTTAGAAACATAAGTTTTATAAAAGAGATTTCGGACAAGTTTTCAGAAAGAGAGATTTCATGTAAAGTTATTTTTGGAATTCAGGCTTTAGCATCAAAAGTTTTTATAATAATATTTCGTGTTTCGTCCACTCACTTAGATCGTTTAACGATCTAACCCCCCCTCCCAGTTTCCTTATTTTTTAGGTACTCTCGAAGGGCGAGCTTAGAAGGACGGATACTGATGCATTCACTAGGGATGGCGTCCACCAGTACGAGTTAGAAATAGAGCGAGAGTCCAGTCAGAGTCAAATATGAGTCTTGTATTAGTTATTGATTGTGTGTAGTCATTGTAAAAATAATTGCTACTAAATACGGTAATTAATATTGAGTTTGTTTTTTTGGGTTTTTGAGTTGGGCTTTGGTCCCATACAAAATATAGTCAAATAGAGAAATTATATTAGTATCTGTTTATGGTTAGATAGTCAGAGGCTTATGGGGTTAGTACGGCTATCCCATGCCAGTGACATCTCCCAAATCGGGGATGTTACATTACGGGATGAAGGTAACATAATATAAATTATGTTGAGACACAAATACACTCATGGAACGACTTTGAGGACAATCGATAAATTCTTCAAAATTCCGATAAGAAATTCTATGATGTTCCATTCCGGATAGCCTATGGTATTTTAGGCATAACATTCTCATACGATCTTCGATTTTTATGAATTTTATATCGCCAGAAATCTAAGACCGAGAGCTACATCTTTCATGTTGGGTATTTTTTCAAAATCGAATCTAAAATGGGTCAAATATCGTGATTTCCCTAACAGCTATAGTAAATTTCGAGAAATGACTAGAAATGGGATATGTGGCAAATTTTCAACCACCCAAATCCATCACAAAAATCAGCCCCTTCCTCTATAAATAGGACAATATTCTCTCATTCCAAAAGTGAAAAATTGGGTAGAAAAAAATAAGGAAAAACGTGAGAGAAGAAAGGGAAGAAGAGAAGAAAAGAAGAAGAAGAATAGAAGAAAAGAAAGAAAAGAGAGAAGAAAGGAGAATGAGAAGCAAGAAGAAGAAGAAGAGCATCAATTGGGGGCTTAGAGAATGAAGAAAATCAAGAAGAAGAAGGTAATAAAACTTGACCAAAACTTAGTTTGTTAAATTTTGAAAGCATGATGATAGAATAGAGATGTTGGCATGATAAAGATTGTATATTGGTGATTACTAAGTAAGGAAAATGATTGTTGAGTTAAATACCCAAATTTGAAAAATATTAAAGGTTGATTTAAAAACAAGAAGTTTGAGGTTAAAGAATTATTTGAGGATGATAATTTGATATAGAATATGTGAAATTAAAGTTCAATAAGTTGGTTTGAGTAATATTTTGTTAAGGGAGTTCTTGTGATAATTTTGGGTGTAAGATAAACATGGAGAAACAAACACATAATTCTGGAAAACGGTTCCGCATCACGACGCCTAAAGAGTTCACGTCGCGACGCGAGTTGAATATTTTTAACTATGTTTCTGGAATTGGGCGTGTCGTGATGAGCAAGGTTCGGTGTCGCGACGCGAAGACCAGAACTTTCCCAAATCAATTTTAATGTAGTCCGGTTTAACCCTAGCATGTTAGAAAGCACCATAAGGGTCTCGTATTAGATCGTATACATATATTACATCTTGATATAAGTATGATACCTATCGGAGTGTTAGCAACCACTTAAATAAGTAAATTTAGCCTGATTCCGTAGTACGTTTCTTAATCCATTTCTAATCTAGTTTATCAATGTAGATCATTGCATGAATCATAATTTTCTTCGGAAGAGTAATTAGCGCTAGTCAGATTTTAAACCTGTGAGTGGACATTTTCCTTGTATTTTGACTTTCATTTTGTTATTTTTCATATCAGACTTATTTTTACGCTTTACGACGTTAGATGATTTTATTACAATTATTTCATGAAAGTTTATTATTTAAGTTATCTTTGAGAAAGAAACATTTTCAAAGTATGATTTTATGGTTTTCGAGGCATGAGGTAAAAACCCACCTCAGAATGTAACTAGATACAGACATGGAATTGACAGATAACATGTGCACATGTAGAGGACTGGGGTGACAACGATACATAATGCCCCCAGATCCTAGTTCATGACTAGGGATGATAGATGCCCCTAGATTCTAATTTCAGAGCTTGGAGGGTAGCATAGATTCGCACCCCCAGTTCTAGTTTTAGGGATAGGAGTGGCATGCCCATACATCAGGTTTTCAGAGACAGATACAATTTTCAGAGACAATTTTCAGAAAAGGTTTTTAGAAAAAAATGTTTTCAGAAAACAGCAGTTTTTAAGAAACCTTCAGAAAAGATAAGTTTTACAAAAAGTGTTCAGAATAGATTTTCAGAAAGAAGCCCAGAGTTTTCAGACAGAAAAAGAGTTTTCGTAGAAAGCTATTTCTTGAACCTTGGTTTTAGAATCAAATATTTTTATAACAGTATTTAAATTTTCATCCACTCACTTAGATCGTACGACGGTCTAACCCCCAACTCTCAGTTTCTTGTTTCACAGGTATACCCAGAGGACAGATACTGTTGTAGTCACTAGGGTATGAAGTCGACCAGTTCAAGTCAGAGAGAGTAAGAGTCCAGTCAGAGTCAAGTAAAAGTTATGTATTAATTTTCTGGCTATGTGATAGTCATTGTAAAAGTACGTGTTATTGGATACACAGTTATTAATGTTGAGTTTGCATATTATGTTATTAAGTTTGGGCTACGGTCCATACATAAGATATTTAAACAGATAAAAGATTATTAGTTTTTTCCATGGTTAGAGAGTCAGAGGCTCATGGGAATAGTATGGCATATTCTTTGCCCGTAGCATCTCTCGGATTGGGGATGTTACAAAGATGGTATCAGAGCATGGTCTAGGGAGTCAGTGACTGCAGTGGGTAGAGTGTTGGGGTTTTGTATACGCAGTATGTCCGGGATACTCGTATATGAGGCACTACCTCTCCAGTATTCGATCCTCGAGTACGTCCTTAAGATCTATATACAGGTTAGTAAGCTTTTCCAGACTATTCGAATAGTATTCCTTATGAAAACAACTATACTCTAGATCCAAATTGAGAATTCTCCTGTAGTTATCCTGGCTTATCACCAGAAGTTCAGAACAAGCTATGAAACTAAATAGTAAAGATCTAAGAAAAGTTACCCAAGGGAGTGGGAAAGGAAAACTATAAGAAATCAAGGAAAGATGCATAGATGTGTAAGCCGCAAGAGATAAAGAAAAATAAAGAGACGAAATAAGATAATGAAGTTCTAAGGATACCCACCCATGATAGTAGAAAGAGAATAGAAAAGCCCGAGCAAGTATTAGAGTACTTAGAAGATGTAAGATGCCTTCCCTCCTCAGAAAATCCCTTCACGCAGATCCAATAGCCTTCAGGTAATTTGTATAGATAGTGAGTTCCCCGAGTAACGAGGAAAATCGAGAAAGATAACAGAAGTAAGAAATCTCATTAATCTTAAGAGTTCCAATAGACGAAGATGCCAAAAAGGACGTAGAGAACTCTAGACCCCCAAACCAGACCCAGGTCCACATGTAGGAAAATAAAGGTCATAAACAGAAATGATTAGTTACATTATCCCAAGAAATAGGATGGAGACAAGACCCTAAGCTATCTAGTTTACAACCACTTAGTGTTACCAGTTAAGAAAATTGTCCTGACAGAGCCTATATCATACCAACCTTACAAGAGAAATAGACTCTACCAGGACACAGAGTACTAGAACAAGGATAATGATAACTATCGAAATGTAAAGGTTTGTCCCATCCTTTCCCAGCTTAAGATAAAGGCAACCGTAAGAAACCCGATGAGAGTTCATCTTAAGAAATGGAAGACTTTGGAATATAGATCACCCAAAAAAGGATTAAGGAAGTTTTGAGGATGTAAATGAGAGAATTTAGTCCCAAAGATCTGGGCAAGTCAGCATGAGGCTTGCAGTACTAGTAGGAGTCCACAATATAGAACCCATGTATTTGAACCTACAGATCCACCCAATGCTAGTAGAGATCCGTGAAAAGTATAAAAGGACAGATCTCAGAGATAGAGAAACTCAGAATTTAACAAAAGTACCAATGAGGACATTGAGATTAGATGGTAAAGTTGTAGCCTATAGCAAGAGCAAAGAGTCGAGATCTAGGAAATAACAATGAGAATGAGTCACCACTAGCATTGGCAGCACAACTTAGAACCAAGAGTTAGGATACATAAGTAATTAAAAGGAATTCGAGAAGTAACAATGAAATTCAGAACATTCAGGCACATAGTTAACATAATAAGAAGGTAGTAGCATAGATAATTGATAATAGTTGTGGACCCAAGACATGGAGTAGTCAACCAGGTTCCTGCAGAACGAATGACGACCCTTCCTTCTAGAAACATCGATTCAAGTAAGCATGCAAACACTAAACCAGATCATCACTGAGTTTAAGAGTAAAGCAGAAATACGTATTCATAGATTTTTAAGGAATGTATGTATTCACCCCACAACTTAGTATAAGTGTCCTAGACATTCCACGGGATCTCTAAGCGTGATTATTGTGCGAATATACAAGAGAATTGCGGAATACTCACATTGATTGGTTGAGGAGATTTCGAAAATTTCCAAGGATGTAATGAAGCTCCAAACTTTCCTTGAGTGTTTCCAACACTTGGGTGAGTCTCCCTATCACCTTGATCCAACTCCAAAGTGCTAGCTTTGATCAATTTTGTGAAGCAAATTTTTCCCTATGAAGAACATGGTTCACGGCAAAGAGAGAAAGAAGAGAAGAAGAGATAGTTTTTTTTTGTTGCTGTGAATAGTAACCCATTACCACTTACAAAGTTGACTAATGTTTAAATAGTCAAGTAGAGTGTTGGAATTGGTTTGTGTAAAAAACAAGCAGTCCAAGCCTTCACATCAATTCCAAAAATCAAGCCTAACCACTTCCATCATTAGTCAAACAAATGATGTAAATGAAGTGGGTCGCACCACTTTTAAATTCTGAATTTAAGTCGGCTAACTTGACACGCAACTTCGCTCGGGCCCGGGTTCGTTTAATTCCGAATTAAACGAATTTTCCGTTGCGACATAATTAAATCTAATTTAAATAAATAATAATGCCTAGCAAAATTATTACGAAAGTCGCTTGCGAATTAATTCTAAATTAATTCGTTCGCCCGAATTAAAATCCAATTTTAATTCCGCTTTGAAATATAATTTCATTTAATATATCCAATATATTATTTTAGCCCAATTAAATAAATTAAATAGAAAAATCAAATTTAAGTATTAAATTTATTTTTACCGATTAATTCCAAATTAATCTCGTTCTCTCTCTTCTAGTCGAATTAATCCGAGATTAATTCTTACCGTAATTAATCCTAGATTAATTTTCTCTCCCTCATAAATAATCCCAGATTAATTCTGTTAGAGTCAAATGTAATCGGTGAATCTTTGGGAGGCGACCCAATAGATCTCACTCTTATTTGTTGAGGGGGAGAAGTTTTTGGGAGGTCTCATGTCCTACTGATTGCTCTTGGAGTTGGCGTAAGATCTTGGAGCTTCGTTCTTGGTCCCGGCGGCGGATGAGAGTAAGGATTGGGAATGGTGAGAAAACTTTATTGTGTTTGATTACTGGCACCCTCTGGGCCCGATTGTGGACACGATGGGTGAGAGAGTGATTTATGACTCTGGCTTGGATAGGGTGGCCACAGTTGCTTCCATTATCTCTGATTCTACTTGGCGTTGGCCCCCATCTAGGTCTGCTGCCCTTGTTGACTTGGCTCAGTCCCAGCTTCCGTCGCCTTCTAGTTTGCGGGAGGACGTGCTGATTTGGGAGGATGATAAAAGGGGGAGATTTTCTGTGGGTAGTGCCTGGAACGCCATGCGTTCTAGGGGAAATTTGCTGCTTTGGTCTCGAGTTGTTTGGTTCCGGAAGGTTATTCCCGCCATTCCTTCTTACATTGGATGTCTATTCAGGGAGGCCTTTGTACCCAGGATTGTTTGATGAGGTTTGGTATCTCTACTTGCTCGCGTTGTATTCTCTGTGGTTGTTCAAGTGAGAACACTGATCATCTTTTCTTCCAGTGCACCTTCTCTTCGAAGGTCTGGTCGTATGTGCTGGCTATGTGTGGGATAGATTGGACTCGCCGGGATTGGCGTCATTCTGTTGAGTGGTTATGTCAGTTCACTGATGCCTCTCTATGTCACATTCTGGTGCCTCTGTCCTTTGCCGCGACAGTCTACCATATTTGGAGGGAGAGGAATGCTCGCACTCATGATATGCCTTTTTCGGCCTGTTTCTACTCTCATTTATGATATTGTCTTTGATGTTCGGAACCGTGCTAGCCTTTTACGTAAGGTGAAACCATCTTATGACAATAAATGGCTTCACTTTTCTTGGCACTTGCCCGTTGACATCTTCTGATTGTTCTTTTGCTTGTAGCCTTTCGGCTTTTCTTCTAGGAGGGCTTGTCCTCTCTAGTTGCCTGGGGTATGCCCCTTTGCTATTTGTATAGTTTTCTTTTGGTTATAATTCTTACTTTATAAAAAAAAAAGCACCGTGACTACCCAATTCTCCAGAAATATTCTTTTAAGGAATACAAGATCATTGACAGGCGTAGTATACACAGTACTGCGTATTACGATCCAGTATCAGATGTCACATGTTAGGGCTGAGGCTGGAGTTGTGTCTGCCCCGTACGAAACATATATAAGATCACTAACAACTAGTCCCTTTATGATCGGAAAGTCATGACCTAGTCATACTTTCCCGATGGCTATAGCACTATAGAGTACCAGTTCTATATCCCTGCATGATCATCATCTCCATATGACTGAAGTGATACTTCCTTCTTGACATCACACCCAATACACTACGATTCTCAGTATACCCAGAAGAGGCGTACACAGAATCTGTTAAAGGCCCGGACGACCAAAACCAAAGTATACTGATTGTCGCAAGTATTAGCGATGCAAGTCTCAGGTTAAGACCAAATACACCTACCCTGATTCGGATTCCCATAGACACATAGTCATACTACCAATGGGATTCCGATGGGTCTATCCAGAGTGAAGCTGTTTCTGTACCATCGGTAAACAGAACCTCCTATTACACTTGCATGAGTATCCAATACCCAAATATATGATAACTATACCGTTACGCTTACATAACACGCACAAGTGTAATACTAGCCTATTCTGCATTATCGATGTCCAGTCTCGATAATACTATGACTAGGTATATTTAATGATTGAGCCTTACGTAAATTAATATTGTCTCATATCTTATTAATCCGGTACTAATCATATGGACTTTTATCATTTATATATCCAGGTAATCCAATTACAAATGATAAAATAGTAATTTCCTTTGTCACATAATTAATTTTGTAGAAGAACACCATGTTCTTTACAAAATAGTGATACTATGGGTCATAATTGTCCAACACTTAGAGCCTAGTAAAGAGTAGAACTAGTAAAGAAGAGTAATAGACAGAATAGACGGATCATGAGATGGCTAGGGGCTGAACCAACAAGTTCAACAGGACATATATAAGAATCATGAGATGACAATGTTCTATGTGAGATAGAATAGTTTGAAGTCACTGTAAGTCGAACCAGATCTAGGAAACATTATGGAATTGGTACTCTTTGAGGGAATAAAGGCTCAGAATAGTGAAAGGATCAGAGAGAGCCATTTTCAAGAATAAAGTAGACAACTTATAAAGAGTCCCATTGTATTGAGAAGGAAAGACGAGATAAAGAGTAGCACCTGAACCAAAAGATTTAGTAGAAGATGTTTTAAGTAATCAAAGTTGATAGAGTTTTCAGGAGAGTAAAGATGTAAGGAGTTCAATGATCTGAGATACGAAAGAAACCTATGCAGCAGCTTAAAGAAGAATAACAAAGAGAGTATAGCGGCACTCAGAGAGAGAAAGTAACGACTTCAGAGGTTCAAACAACAGAGACTAAATAGGAAGAAGTACAGAGGTAGCACGAGAAATTTTTTAGAGAGCACGGCTCTAAAGGAATTTCTCAAAAGAGGTAGTGTGATCAATAGTTGAAAATGATTAGAAGTAAAGTTGGAAAAGGCAAACCAGACAGTTTTAGCAGTAGTACGCTAGTGTAGAAAAGACATCAGACATGTATGCACGAGGGTCCTGGGCTTATAAATAAGTAGTATGTGCAACTATACCACCATAACCAGAAAGACCTCAGAATAAGTTCCTACTCTCCCAACACTCGCTAGACAACAGTAGTAGAGATAAACCTTGATGTCTGCCTCAAGATATTTCCAGGAATAAGTGAAATTACAATGGAAGAAAATCGGAACACAAGACCTTCAGACGTAATTAAGAACAAAATATAAGTGGGAGACAGCTCTAAGTTAAAGAGTTAGGAAAGAAGTGGATCAGATGGAACGGTACCGAGATAAAGTAGTAGTCAAGTAATGATTGAAAGGAACCAGTGTTAGAACATAATAGTGGATATGTAAAGGAAGAAGATATCCCTTAGATAAGAAGACAGAGACATGGACCAAGGAAGTTCTCATTATAAATAGGATAAAGCAGGAAATGAAAAGAATACTAAGGAAAAGGTTTGGAAGTGAAGCCGTCAAGGTGCAATGACGGTAGGAGAGAATACTTGATAAGCAAAGACAAAAATGTGTAACAATAATGTTTCTTGGTATCAGAATGAAAATGAAGATCCCTTACGTGTTAGCCACGTAAACCATATAAGGTACCCAGCCCTAGCCTAAGTTGACCAAAACACTACGGGTTTGGGACGACTTTAGCCACAAGTATGGGTGGTTTTGGTAGATTTGTAACCTAGTATGGAATCGAGGTGATAAGTTACTGGAAAATTGTAATTAGCATAGTGATGAGTGGTAATTATATCACTATTTTCCACTCATTTAACCTAATATTTTGTATAGTTTCTTGATTTTTGTGAATATTTTGATGTGTTTTGTGTTATTTTGTAGATAAATAAAGTTTCAGGACTCTCTGGAGGTGATTTGGGCAAAACAAAAAAATTGGACAAAAGGGCATTTTGGAAATTGGGCTCGTCGCGACGCCTAACATGCACCAAGACTTGCTAACGTGCGCCGGGTCCACAAGTCAGAATCTGAGAAAATTTGACTTTGCTAACATGCGCCGTGCCACGTGTCACCATCACATCCGATCTGCTAACGTGCGCCGTGCCACGTGTCATCATCCTACGGTGCCGACAGTCACCATCGCCACGTGTCGCAACGTCAGTGCCACGTCAGCTCAATTATTGACTCACTTATCCGTAATTGACATGTGGCGATAAGAATCTGAAATCAGCCAATCACGAGCCGCCACATGTCGTAATAATGAGCTCCCAACCACCTTGCCATGTGTCACCTTATCACCTTATCCAGAATCCACACGACGAACCAGAAGCTGCCACATCGACATAATTCCGCGTCACGACGCGAGTGGGCGTCGTGACGCCGACCCCCTACTGACGCCTATAAATCAGCTCGATTTCAGAATTCAAATCATGCATTCCTTGAGTTTTGTAAGGACTTTAAGGATTGCATCTTGTGTGTTTAAGTTTTTGTAATTTAAATTAAGCATTTTTACTTTTAGTATTTTCAATTATGCACTTTTACTTTTTGTAATAAAATTTTCTTTTCTTTTATTTTCTTTTTTTATGTTCAGTAGTTAATTTACTGTTGGGGTAAAGGTGAAGCTTTTTACTTTTATAATTTAGATTAATATCCCTTAATTATAATATATAAAATATTTAAAACCTGACTTAATAAGGATACCGCTATATTGGTCGGTTGGTAATTATTTTTAAATTGGTTTTAACCTGACTTAATGAGGATACCGCCTGGTGGTCGGTTGGTAATTAATTATTAATTTGACTTAATCAGATATGGATGGTTGGTAAATATCACACATATTTATATATTATAATAAGGGATATTTCTAAATTAGAAATAGTAAAGGTAGATTAATCTCACTTTAATTATAATATAGAAATTGTAATATGAATTAAAAGTTGATTTCGTCTTAATGGCTGGTTTTAATTATGTAACATAATGTGACACCGCCTATATGGCTGGTCTTTAGGTGACAGATAATTACCGCCTATATGGCTGGTTTATGGATAAATAATAACACCGCCTTTATGGCTGGTTCAACTTAATTGGATAATACTGGCAATTTCCATATTATAATAATTTGAGATTTCTAAAAGTGGATCCTCTAACCCCAACATTTTATTTTTATTCTGGGGAAGTGATGAAACACAATATTACTAGGCTTAATAATTGATTTAATTATTTATTGGGTAATTATTTAGTTTGTTTATTGAGTCTTAAGCTTAATGCTTGTTGTTGTCTGATCACCAATAAGATTGATGTGTAAACATAAAATGAACTAGACATAGGGATTTTAGGTTTCAGCCTTAGATTTAATAGCCCATGATCTTCCTTGCGAATAGATAACCCTTTAATAGATTTCCTTACAGGATAGACATATACCTGTCGGGCGGGGATAGCCATAATTGGAACTTAATCTTAATGAATCCAGGTAATTTGGTTGACATAGACATATGGTTCAATTGGGTTATACTGGGTATTTGCGTCTCATTATTGACAGAGGCTTTTGCATATTTTCGTGTTCCAGGTTAGAAATCTGATTTATTACACATATGTAAGAGAATCAGTTCATCTTTATATTAATATTGTGTGGAGTCACGACCCTAGATCTTTGAGTCTTTTCTTTTATTTTCCTTAGTATTTTCTTTTGAGTCTGTTTTTATTTTAATTAGCAAATCCACATTCAACCAACCAAAAGCAATCATTATCTTCTCCATATAATTAGATACATGTAAATAAATAGTATCAATATTAATAACAACAGTATGAATTAAGTCCTCGTGGGATCGATATTTTTATACTACTTGAACGATACGTGCGCTGCATTATACGTGTGTGTTTACGCCGGTCAAGTTTTTTGCGCCGTTACGGGGACGGGACTTATTTTTCTTGAGTTATAATTTGAAGCTATCTAATATAATTGTACTATTTTCTTATTTTTATCTGTAATTTTTATTTCTTCTTTTGTTTTCAGGTGATTGAAAAAGGAACATTATTGTGAGATTGAGAGATCATGAGTTTTATAGAAGAACACCCCAAATTGGGAGCAACAGTACAGTTTTTTAGGCTGTTGACAAGAACTCACTTGGGTTGGAAACCAAGCAAACCCCAAGCATCTTTCTCAAAACCCCAAGAACTTTGAATACTGATTTTGTAGGAACAAAACCCAACCAAGATCAGCCCCTAACCACCATGAAACTCACGTCCATGATAACCACAAGCATGGAATCAGATTGTATTTTGCTAGCAATGGAGACGCCACTAAGTTGCCAAGCTTAGATAAGTCAATTTGAACTTGAAAAGGGGAATCCCTCTCAACAAGGTTTTGGCCATAGCCATGGAAAGCTCAAGCTTTTCTTTCTTTCAAAATTCTGTATATACGTTGGTTGTCCAAAAAAATACAAAGAAGAGTCATATAATAGGGTTACAAAAGAGAGGTAAAAAGGCTAAAATGACCCTAGAGCTAAAATTACCAAAAGCCTAAGTCAAGCACCTCAACCACGACCATTAAGGTCCTTTTGCACCTAAATAAACTTAAAACAAAGATTAGAAGCTAATCTCACTTAAGCTAATTAAGGTGCTTACATCTATAGTAAATTGACGTGCTTCCGGCTAAGTACAAATCTAAGCATAATTAAGCCTAATGGCATAGTCAACCATGCTAATTACATCATAAATAAAGTCAAAATGTCGAGCACAAATGACAAAAATGCCCCCATTTGGCCGAATTCAACATAGTCCCAAAATGGGTGAAATCGGGTCAAAAGGGTGCTGGTGCTGAAGCTGAAGCTGCTCTGCTATGCTTCAGTCTGAGCTGATCTGGGTCAAATGAAATAGCTTGGGGACCTCTCTGGTTATGCCCATATATGTCTCTGGTGTGCACTTGACTCGGTTGCTGCAACTGGTCACATAGCTCTGAGCTAGTCCCGCAAAGGCCTCTCTGATCTTCTTTGCTCTTTGGCGAGTGATTGGACCTGTTGGAAACTGCATGGGTTCTTCCAAGTTGTTAGCTGCATGCTGTAATGTCTCTGGTGTGGTTGGACTCATGTCATTCCCTCCTTGTTGAAAAGGATTCGACCTCGAATCTGAACCTGCATCAAAATGAGTTAAGTCAGAAACATTAAAAGTAGCAGAGACGTTGTACTTACCTTGCAAATCCAGCTTATATGCATTGTCATTGATCCTTTCCAAGACTTGAAAAGGTCCATCTCCTCTCGATTGTAGCTTAGATTTACGCTGTTCGGGAAATCTCTCTTTACGCATGTGTACCCAAACCCAATCACCAGGTTGAAAGACTACACGTTTTCTTCCCTTATTTGCATGAGAAGCGTATTGCTCGTTCTTTCGTTGAATGTGCTCTTTTACCTTCTCATGGATATGCTTCACCAAATCAGCCTTCCTTTTGCCATCTAACCCTGTATGCTCATCAATAGGTAATGGTAACAAATCCAATGGAGTTAGTGGCTGAAAACCATAAACAATCTCAAAAGGTGAAAATGATGTAGAAGAATGAATGCTACGATTATATGCAAACTCAATAAATGGCAAACAATCTTCCCAACTCTTCAAATTCTTACCAACTATAGTGCGCAATAATTGAGATAAAGTCCTATTAACTACCTCCGTTTGTCCATCAGTCTGTGGGTGACATGTGGTAGAATACAATAGTTTGGTGCCTAGTTTAGCCCACAACACCTTCCAAAAATGGCTAAGGAACTTAACATCTCTATCAGATACAATACTCCTAGGTATACCATGGAGTCGCACTATGTCTCTGAAAAATAAATCTGCAATGTTTGTAGCATCATCGGTTTTATGACATGCAACGAAATGAGCCATTTTACTAAATCTATCAACTACAACAAAGATTGAATCTCTACCCCTCTTTGTCCTTGGCAACCCTAACACAAAATCCATCGATATATCAACCCAAGGTTCGCTAGGTACAGGCAAAGGAGTATACAAACCATGTGGCATTAATTTAGATTTAGCATGCTTACATGTTAGACACTGATCACAAATACGCTCAACATCACGTTTCATTTTAGGCCAATAAAAGTGCTCATGTAAAATAGCTAAAGTCTTAGTAATCCCAAAATGCCCCATCAAACCTCCCCCATGCGCTTCTTTCACAAGCAACTCACGCATACTACAAGTAGGAACACACAACCTGTTCGCTTTAAATAAGAAACCGTCATGAATGTAAAACTTTCCAAAAGATGACTTTGCACAAGCAACAATAATCTCACCAAAATCAGAATCACACTCATATAGTTCCTTAATCAAATCAAATCCCAACATCCGTGCATGCATTGAAGTAATTAAAACATACCTGCGAGATAATGCATCGGCCACGATGTTTTCTTTACCTTGCTTGTAGCGTATAATATATGGAAATGACTCAACGAATTCCATCCATTTTGCGTGTCGCTTATTCAGCTTACCTTGACCCTTCAAGTGTTTTAATGATTCATGGTCGGTGTGGATCACAAACTCTTTAGGCCACAAGTAGTGCTGCCACGTCTGAAGTGCTCTCACAAGCGCATATAACTCTTTATCGTACGTGGGGTACCTCAAAGCTGCTCCATTCAGCTTCTCACTAAAATAGGCTATTGGCCGCTTTTCTTGCATAAGAACTGCTCCAATACCTAACCCTGATGCGTCGCACTCAATTTCAAATGTCTTCTCGAAGTTGGGTAGTGCCAAAATGGGCGCACTGCATAACTTCGCTTTAAGATCCTGGAATGCTCGCTCTTGCGCCTCGCCCCATTGAAAACCAACTGTCTTCTTTACTACCTCGGTCAATGGCGCGGCAATGCTACTGAAGTCCTTGACAAATCTCCTATAGAAGCTCGCTAAGCCATGAAAGCTTCGGACTTCTGTCACTGTAGTTGGTGTAGGCCATTCCTGAATTGCCTTCACCTTCTCCACATCTACCTCGATGCCATCTGCACTCACAACAAATCCAAGAAAAACAAGTCTATCCATGCAAAATGTGCATTTGTCAGAGTTAGCATACAGTTGTTCTTTTCGTAAAACATCAAGTACATGTCTCAAATGTAATTCATGCTCCTCAATCGATGTACTGTAAACTAAGATGTCATCAAAGTATACCACAACAAACTTACCTATAAATGCACGCATAACATGATTCATTAATCTCATAAATGTGCTAGGTGCGTTTGTAAGACCAAATGGCATAACTAACCATTCATATAATCCATATTTGGTCTTAAATGCGGTTTTCCACTCATCTCCCTCTCTCATGCGAATTTGATGGTATCCACTTTTCAAATCAATCTTACTAAATATCTTGGAACCATGCAATTCATCTAACATGTCATCTAGCCTAGGAATAGGATGGCGATACTTTACCGTTATATTATTGATGGCTCGACAATCAACACACATCCGCCATGTCCCATCTTTCTTAGGAACTAGAAGCACTGGTACTGCACAAGGACTCATGCTTTCCCTTACATACCCCTTGTCCATCAAATCCCGCACTTGCCGTTGAAGTTCCTTTGTCTCCTCAGGATTGCTTCTATAGGATGGCCTGTTGGGAATGACTGCTCCAGGTACGAAGTCTATCTGGTGCTCAATGCCTCTAATGGGTGGAAGCCCACAAGGAATGTCCTCAGTCAGTACATCGTTGTAGTCCTGCAAAAGAGATGAAATAGACATAGGAAGCAAAGAGTCAGTGTTAGAAAAATAAACATGGGGCTCCTTGTAAACTAACAATAGCATCAGGCTGCTAGTCTTGAAAGCTCTCCTCGCTTCACCCTCACCCATGTAGAAACTTCTTTTCACTCTCCCTTTGGTATCCCCCTTACTTTCACTCTCACTTCCCTTGGGTAAACTCTCGGCCTTGGCCTTATTTTTCACACTCTCACTAGTTTCCCCCAAGTTAGTGTTTGCACTCGCCCTCTCTTTATCCCTCTCAAGTTGCAACTTAACCTGATCTTCATGGACTTGCTTTGGTGTAAGTGGGTATAGTGTAATGGGTTTCCCTTTATGTTGAAATGAATACTTATTCTTGAACCCATCATGAATCACCTTCTTATCAAACTGCCACGGCCTCCCCAAAAGTATATGACCCGCATGCATCGGAATCACATCACATAGAACATCATCTGTGTAAGGCCCAATGGTAAAGCTCAATAATACCTGCTTCGTTACCTTCACTTCACCACAATCATTTAACCACTGCAACTTGTAAGGCTTGGGGTGCTTCAAGCAACTCAACCCCAATCTCTCAATCAAAGTCGTGCTAGCCACATTGGTACAACTGCCTCCATCTATAATCATACTACAACCCTTACCATTCACACGGCATCTGGTGTGGAATATGTTCTCCCTCTGCTGATCACTCTCATCCTCAACAACTTGTGCTGTCAAAGCACGCTTAACAACTAGGGATAAGTTATCTAAAGGGTATGCAGCTCCCTCATGGTCACTAGCATCTTCTAACTCCGGCATCTCATCCTCAACCTCATCATCTGTAGAGTACACATCTCCGCTCTTGTCAATCACTAAGGAGCGCCTATTGGGACATTGTGAAGCATAGTGTCCCATGCCCAAACACTTGAAACACTTGACATCCTTAGTTCTCGTAGCTGTACCCTCAGGTTTAGGTCTAGGTTTACTCGATTCTGCAACCTCTTTACCCTTGCCACTAGGTTCGGCTCTAGGCTTGTTAAAGCCTCCACTGAAATCACCTCTAGGCTTGTTAAAGCCTCCATCTCGCTTCTCATTCGGAACCCATTTCCCCTTCCAAGTAGAAGTAGTCTGAGTACCAAATCTGGATGTGGCCTTCTTCTTGAGTTGCCTCTCTACCTTGATAGCCATGTGAAGCATGTCCTCCAAATCAACATAATGATGTAACTCCACCATGTTGGCAATCTCCCTATTTAAGCCTCCAAGAAACCGTGCCATAGTAGCCTCTGCATCCTCAACTACATTCGCCCTGATCATGGCAACTTCCATCTCTGTGTAGTAATCCTCAACACTCTTGGTACCTTGATACAGATGTTGTAGCTTCTGATACAACTCACGGTAGTAATGGCTCGGAATGAACCTCTTCCTCATAAGACCTCTGAGTTCTTCCCAAGTCTGAACTGGTCTCTCATAGTTTCTTCTCCGAGTAGTAACAAGCTGATCCCACCATATCATGGCATAATCAGTAAACTCAATAGCTGCCAGACTGATTTTCTTCTCATCTGAGTAGTGATGGCAATTGAATATCAGCTCAATCTTCTTCTCCCATTCCAAATAAGCCTCGGGATCATTCTTCCCCTGAAAGGTTGGTATCTTGATTTTAATGCTACCTAGATCTCCATCTAAGTCCCCCCGTCTACCAAAACCCCTTCGATCATAATCCCCTCGCCTATCATCAAATGCACCTCTATCATCAAATCGTCTATCCCTCCTATTATGTCTCCCATCAAACCTCCTATCACACCCTCTACCAAACCCCCTACCATGCCTCCTATCTTGTCTAGGCTGAAACCTCTCCTCAACATCATCAAGATCATCAAAATCATCAAAGTCATTCTCGGCTTCTTCTTCATCTGATGGTATATGTTGCGGTGGTACTCGACGTGGTGGCACATTATGAGGTGGTGGTACATTATGAGGTGGTAGTACATTATGAGGTGGTGGTACATTCTGAGGTGGTGGTGCTCTGGGAACACTGCCCGACTGAATACTCTCTACACTCTTGGACAACCTTTCCAATGCAGCATTCATATTCTCCATCATATCTGTAAACTTTCTATCCATAGCTGCAAGCTTCTCATCGACGGTTAAACTAACACCTGCCATTTCAAAGCTCAACAAACAAATTAGTAATAACAAGAAAGTAATACGATATGTAAAATCCTCTCAAGCTCACAATCTCACGTGTTTACACTCAATTATATCACTCCACTCGTGTTTGTACTCTATTGGCTTTTACCCGATACTGTGCTCACACTCACTGCCTTTTACCACTATTGAGTTCTTCCTCAATTCAATTACAAATCAACTCAATTCCCAGAATGGTCAACTAAGATGTAGTCCACAAGCTAGCAGAAACACAATGTATATATAGAGCAGGTGGAATAAAGAAAATAAGATAAGTAATCACGGAGACTCAATTGAAAGAAACCTATAGCTAGAGTGTTCAGAATAAGAAAGAATGACGAGTTAGCTAAATGCAATAAATAAGCAAGCAAGCAATCAACGTGTCACTGAAGTAATCTTGTGGTCACTCACTATAGTGTTTGAGCTCACCTTTCTTTTCTTCTCACACACACTCACAAGTGTTTACACTCCAATGAAACACAATGAAGCACAAAGGATTTCAATTCGGCAATAACACAAATATAGTCTTTCAAGCTCAAACCAATACAAACCAAATCAAATCAATGTAACTCATGTAAAGCAATCCAATCAACTTGCAAATGGTCTAATCAAGCTAAGCACAATGCGACCAATTCTCTTTCTTCTTTTTTTTCATTTTTTTTTTTTTTCAAAACAAGTAGGTGACTCAGCTGCTTACGTAAGTAGCTTACAAGTAGGTCAAGTAAGCATGTCAATTCGGCAATGGTAAGTTACAAACCAACTAAACACTTTTCCAACTAGCTTGGTGATGCAGCAACTTGCCTCTTCAAGCACCTCTCAAATGCAATGATGGCTACTCAAGTTTCCATGTCAAGCTCATGAGTGCTTCCATTTTCAATGTCATGCTAATGATTTCAACACAAATCCAATGTCAAGCTAATGATAGCTCACGCAAATCAGCAAGCACACTTGTTAATTCATGCTTCAACATAAGCACATCAAGCATCTTACTCACGGCAATATGTGTAACAAAGCAACCAGACTTGTCTCACAAAGTTAACAACACACAAGCTTAAGTAAACTTCAGGAGTAAGTCACGGCCTCATCAATCCATAAGCATTTCATTTTGTTTCAACACTCATTCACTCAAATGCCTCACCAAATCACTCAAACAAACTTGTTTTCCACACACTTCACAAGATTGCAACAACTTCACAAAGATTGCAAACAAGCTAGTTCAAGCAATGCTAGGAGTAATGAAGTGCAATCTGATTTTCTCAAAGTAGATATGAACAATACCTATTGAAAACAAGCTAAGTGACATGTATATGGCAAGAACAAAGCAAGGGTGGTGATGGTACTTCCTTGGCCGAATCTGACCTGATGCATTTTTTTTTTTTTTTTGAAACTAATAACTTAATAACAATGTTAAACACGTCCTAGTAACTTACAATTAACAACTAAACACTTGATTCAAGCAAAGAACACAAAAGCCCCAATTTTGACCTAAGTAGCCAAAGCTTAACTCAAAGAAATACTCAAAATTAGCACAAACTACTAAAGGACAGATTGTTATTCATGCAACAAGGATTACAAATCTGCAAGAAACAACAAGAAACAACAAAGAACACCAATGGCCGAAACTTGAGGACAAATTCCTTAATGGCCGAAATCAACAACAACAACAAAAACAAAGATGAATACAAGATTAAACAACACAAAGGATAGGAAATCAGACCTCAGAACCCTAAGCTCATGATACCAAATGACAAGAACTCACTTGGGTTGGAAACCAAGCAAACCCCAAGCATCTTTCTCAAAACCCCAAGAACTTTGAATACTGATTTTGTAGGAACAAAACCCAACCAAGATCAGCCCCTAACCACCATGAAACTCACGTCCATGATAACCACAAGCATGAAATCAGATTGTATTTTGCTAGCAATGGAGACGCCACTAAGTTGCCAAGCTTAGATAAGTCAATTTGAACTTGAAAAGGGGAATCCCTCCCTCAACAAGGTTTTGGCCATAGCCATGGAAAGCTCAAGCTTTTCTTTCTTTCAAAATCTGTATATTACGTTGGTTGTCCAAAATACAAAGAAGAGTCATATAATAAGGGTTACAAAAGAGTAAAAAGGCTAAAATGACCCTAGAGCTAAAATTACCAAAAGCCCTAAGTCAAGCACCTCAACCACGACCATTAAGGTCCTTTTGCACCTAAATAAACTTAAAACAAAGATTAGAAGCTAATCTCACTTAAGCTAATTAAGGTGCTTACATGCTATAGTAAATTGACGTGCTTCCGGCTAAGTACAAATAAGCATAATTAAGCCTAATGGCATAGTCAACCATGCTAATTACATCATAAATAAAGTCAAAATGTCGAGCACAAATGACAAAAATGCCCCCATTTGGCCGAATTCAACATAGTCCCAAAATGGGTGAAATCGGGTCAAAAGGGTGCTGGTGCTGAAGCTGCTCTGCTATGCTTCAGTCTGAGCTGATCTGGGTCAAATGAAATAGCTTGGGGACCTCTCTGGTTATGCCCATATATGTCTCTGGTGTGCACTTGACTCGGTTGCTGCAACTGGTCACATAGCTCTGAGCTAGTCCCGCAAAGGCCTCTCTGATCTTCTTTGCTCTTTGGCGAGTGATTGGACCTGTTGGAAACTGCATGGGTTCTTCCAAGTTGTTAGCTGCATGCTGTAATGTCTCTGGTGTGGTTGGACTCATGTCACCTGTTGTCCAGCCCAACAATTACTCTGGATGTCAGAATCAAGAAATTATACAATTGCTCATCAGAACGAAATGGGGAGATGTGTGATATGTGATGGTAACCACCCGAGAAATCAATGTATATACCTTTCAGAGTGGCAGAATTATTGGAATCATTCAAGGTACGAAGAACCATCATACTTTCCATCTTATCCACCATCCATCTATGATCTTCATCAAGAACCAGAACCATCAGAGGAAGATCAGTTGATTCACATGCTCAAAGATTGGTTCGAGGAACGAGAAGCATAATTTGATGCACGAATTCAGAGTCAAGCGGCGTCTATACAGAGGATGACAGATCAAGTTAGACAATTAACAGATAACCTGAATCACATATCTCACTGAGTAAATTCAAATAATACTGAAGAAGCCTTCGAATATCCTGAGATTCATCATGACATCATAACAGAGGACGAGGTTGAGCAATATCAAGAATCAGAGGTATCAGTTCAGGAGCCTGAACCAACAAAGTCTCAATTTGATTTTTATTAATCTTCTGACTCTGACGAGGATAAAGAAGCTGAGCTATTTGTACCAACTGCACCAACAAATGAGGATGAAACTTTCTATCCTCCAAATGAAGATCTTGGAGCTTCTATTGCACAAATGTTTGAAGAAGATCTACATGAGCCAATCATTTCACTCAGATCAGAGGATGAAGACCTAAAAACAGACATAACTTTACATCCTCAGATTGACACTTATGGAGCATGCATTTCACAGATGACAGATGAAGAATTGAATACGGAAATTTTAAAATACATCTGTGAAGAAAATGTGGAGCAAGATGTAGAGCAAATGGAGGAGCAAATGTCTGAACTTATTAAAGATCCAGTGAATTCAGGCGAAACATCACTGTTTTGGGGAGTACATATCAAAAACATCACCCAGAAGCTTGACAAAATGGAATTTCCATTCCAAGTCAAGCACCATATGAGACCTCCTGATTTTATTTCTTTCTTTTCAGGAACCACTAGAGCAACAAAGGTTAAAAAGGTGGCACAAGCACTGAATGTGACAAAATTCTTTTTGCCCTTTTACCGTTGGAAAAGACCCTTCAAAAGCAACGCACATGGGATTATCTTTAATCGGACATCCAAAACGACATTGAAACCTCATTGACAAATGGATTTCAGTCACGTCTGGCTGAAGACGAAAAATTTAGCGCTAGTAGGGTCTTTGTTGTAATTTTTGTTTTCATATTTTATGTATACATGTTGTAGAGTTTTTAATTTTGTGTGTTATTTTTGTAGGGGAAAGCACAAACGGAGCATTTTAAGACAGAAGGAATGGTGTTTTGCAATCAGAAAGATAAGAGATAATTCAATAGCGATGGCTGAGTAAAGAATGAATTCTTGAGACGCATCCTTATGAATTTTTTTTTTTGGATAAAGTAAGTATTAACATCCTTATGAATTTAAACTAAGCTAGTGGCGTATTGCGTACACAATTCCGTTGCCTTAATAATTGCTTTGATTTGCTTTTCTATTTTTATTTCCTTTATTTTCGCCGACAAGATCTAAACTTTTTAAACTTTTCACAAGTTATTTTAACGT
The DNA here is from genome assembly GCA_019454045.1 of Zanthoxylum bungeanum. Classification (NCBI taxonomy): domain Eukaryota; kingdom Viridiplantae; phylum Streptophyta; class Magnoliopsida; order Sapindales; family Rutaceae; genus Zanthoxylum; species Zanthoxylum bungeanum. The sequence goes on from SKCR01041614.1 coordinate 55,142, forward strand.
TCATCTAATAATTGTCATTTGGCAGGTACTAGTGCTACTATTACTTACCCATTTTCAGGTTCTATAAATTCAGCTCTACATTTCTCTCTTCGACACATCCAGATATAAATTCAGCTCTACATTTCTCTCTTTGACACATCCAGATATACATCCAAATAAGAGAGAGAAAATGGAAGCAACTACACAACAGCGAATCAAGCGAATTTGTGTTTTCTGTGGATCCAACTCTGGTAATAAATCAGAGTTCAATGAGGCTGCAAAGGAATTGGGGAGAGTCATAGCGTAATGAAATATTCACATAGTATATGGCGGTGGCAATCTTGGATTGATGGGAAGCATTTCAAAAGCCGTTCAGGATGGTGGTGGTCATGTTTTGGGAATTATTCCAAAAACTTTGGCGGACGAGCATATAATCATAAAAACAAATGGAGATGAACGTATTGTCTCAGTGATGTCTGAACAACTCCTTCAAATGGTCAATACTGCTGATGCGCTTATTGCTTTACCAGGTGGCTCGGAACATTTGAAGAAATATTCACAATGGCATCATGAGAGCACTTGAACTGTTGGAAATTGTTGATTAGGAATTATTTGGTGTTGTTAAATAACAACAATTAGTAATAATTTCATGTTGGAAATTATTAAGTAACAACAAGAATTGTTAATCAAATAATTAAGTAACAACAAGAGTTGTTAAGTAACAACAATTAGTAAAATGTTAGTGGGGAACATATGGTACACCCATGATGGTAACATTTTTGGAAGGGTTAGAGAAAGTCATTATGCATCCAAATACATGTGATTACATAGTAATCAATGCATGTGATTAAATAGTAATCAATGATTAATAGTAATCCATGCATGTGAGCTAATAGTGACTTGGTTTCCCTCCTATAAATAAGACATTTGCTTATTGAGTTAAGCAATCAATTAAGTTTGATTAAGAGGTCTCTACAAGTTTAAAGGTATGCAATTGTGTTTTGGTTAATATAGATTTATTTCAATTAGTTTGTAAATAAATCTAGGACTAGTAATACATATATGGTTAGATCCTAAGAGGACAAACATGTAAATATATTATGGATTATGTTTCCTAACATTGGTATCAGTAGATTAAAGGCATGTATTCTAGTTGGATTACACAAAAATTGCATGAACATGCATGAAAGTTGTTAAAAATGCTTCTGTTTTTTATTTTTAAAAATGATTTTCTTCCAATTTTGGGCCATAATAACTCTATGTAGAAAATTGATAATCGAATGTTTAAATATGTTTTGAAAACTAGGTCATGAGATCTTCAATTTGGTATATCATTTGCTTAATTTGGATTAAATTAAGAAAGATATAGACCATAGAAGTTGGCTAGATGAATCTGTTTTTACCATAAAAACACTCCCAGAAGAGCCATACTACATGTCATCCGGTTTTTATAAAATCAGACGACAAGTCGTCCGATTTGTGTACGACAAGTCGTACGCTTAGAGCTCAAAGGGACGACATGTCGTCCATGTATCACTCAACCGACAAGTCGGTTCCACCTATAAATGACAACCGACATGTCATACAGCCACGAAACAAGCGGACGATATGTCGTCTGCGCGTGTGTAACTCAGTGAGACTGGCCGGCGCGTGAGATCGCGTGAGGGCAAGTGGGAGCCAATGACCGGCGCGTGGAGGCGCGTGAGCCACTCCTGAGGCGCGTGTATGGCGCGTGAAGTTTGTGTCGGCCCTTGTAGGTCATGTCTGTATCGGTTTGCTTTGGTAATTCCGATCCATCATGATTATATGTCTAATCCCTTTTGTAAAATGTTCTAATCGGCCATGATAAATTTGTTTTATCATATAAACTTTGTGTTTTATAATAAATATCTTTGTGATGTTTATTTTAGTCATTGTAACTTTGTGTTTCATTGTATTGATTTTTCATTGTATTTGTTGCAGAAAAATCATGGCGATTATTCGAAGAAGAGTTGCAAAAATGATTACGACACCCACAGACAAGGAGATGATATCAGACATGTAGTTGATATAGATAAATATCGAATGAGTGAAAGCGATGATATGATTTCGCATATCATCACTTTCAATAACATGTTACAGGAGTCTATCTGGGCAGGTAATTGGATAGGACAGCCAAATAGATTCAGATTACTGAGAAACACTCTCCCCAAGATATGGCAAAAACAACTTACTCGTATTTGGATATTAGTAAAATGTGAGGAAAAACATGTTCCTTATAATAAAGCCATTGAGAGGTTAGCGGTTCAGTATCTCCGGCATAAGGCAAATAATACAATTTTTCCTTTGATGTCTCAGAAACGTTGTAAGGATCCTAAATTTGCTATAGGCTTTCCATGGCTGTCCAAGATCAATTACGAGTTACCTAAAGAGTTTGAGGATTCGTATCCCAAAACATATATGAGTTGGGACTCTACAACTGGGAAAATTATTATTGTAAAATATTAATTTCTATCATGTTTTTTATGTGTGTAATGATTTTTGTGTAATGATTTGTTATTTCACGGCATGTAAATATTGTATTTATATGTATGGATGTTCTATGTTGAATTTAATTTATGTAATTAAATCAATGAGTGTCATGTACATTAATTGTCACATGATTAAGAGGTTCTCAAAATATATGTAATTTTTTAGAAAATGATTTTACATGATTGATTATGTTGATAATATTTTTACATTGGGTAATTGGATGATGATTGGACACATAGTGGCCTTTTGACTCTAACCCCATTGAAGAATTTTATTAAACATAATTTGCTTCATGATAAAATAAACAAAAGTATTAACAATTGTGCATGAATGTATGTAGAAACTTTATGTTTTTTAATGGCTTCCGCAACAAAGATCATTATCGCTGAACTCAACAATGGTGAGAAACTGAATGGCGATAGTTATGAAATTTGGAGCATGAAAATACAATATGTGCTAGAAGAACAAGAGGTTCTTGAAACCCTGAAAATGAGCATGAATGAACCTGAACATGCCACTACGGCCCAACACAGGCGAGACCGAGAGGCTTATGAGGCCTGGAAGAAAAAGAATTCTATTGCCCGCATTAAGTTGCTAAGCAGTATGGATAATGACCTAATGAAAGAGTTCAGGAAATATGACATGGCTAAGGACATGTGGTCCACACTAGCTGAAAAGTTTGGTAGTACATCAATAACCAATCTCAGGTCACTGACAATCAAGTTTGACACATACAAGAAACGCCCTGAGTTTACTATGTCAAAACACTTGAGGCAAATGTCAAACATGATTACTGAACTGGCAGATGCTGGACATGTTCTTACAGATGAACAGAAGTCCTAGCAGTCATTCGTTCTCTTCCAAATATTTGTGAGCATATGAAGATGTATTTGACCCACAATGAGAGCTTCAAAACCTTTGATTATGCTAAACGTCACCTTGAATTAGAAAGCGACCGACTCGCGGCCGCTAAGTCAAATACTGAAGTGTATATGACAGAAAATAGCAAACCTGGGGGTTTTTCAGACGAAAAGAAATTTCATGGTGGTGGGTTTAAGTTCGGAAAGAACAAAATTCTTCCAAGCCAGAAAAGAAACAGAAAACCAATCAACATGGGAAAGGAAAACGTCCTACCAAAAAAAAAAACATGGCAAAGGTTAAATGTTTTAACTGTGGTAAGAAAGGTCATTTTGCTCGTGACTGCACTGAGCCTAAAAAGGTGAATACCTTTCGTGCATATTTAAATGAAATATGTGTTTCAAAGTTCAATCTTTCTAACTAAATCTAATCATTTGTGGACTGTAGACTCAGGAGCCACAGACCATGTAGCGAAGGATATAGATGCCTTCGTGGAATTTCGACGAATTTCACTTGGGGTGAAGTGGATATATGTTGGCAACAACTCACGGGTTGAAGTCAAAGGCAAAGGAACATGCAAGTTAGTCATGCATGGTGGAAAAAATTTACTACTAAATGATGTATTGTTTGCTCCACAAATTCGTCGAAATTTACTGTCTGTGTTGGTTTTGGTTAATTTTGGTTTCAATTTGAACTTCCATAAATTTGGTGTTGATTTGTACTTAGGTACAATACACTATGGTTCTGGTTATTTTCTTGATGGTTTTATTGTATTGAATTTGAATGTTTCAATCACAATTCAAGTTTTTCGTTTGTTACTTCATCTGTCAGTAATGATGTGAGTAATTGTGTGACATGCTAGACTTGGCCACTTTGCCAGCAAAGAATGAACAGATTAGCCAAAGAAGGCTTTCTGGAAAATATTGAGAAGGTAGAATTGTCAACCTGTGAATATGCTTGGCTGGAAAAACTGCGAGAAAACCATTTGGAAAATAGACTAGAGCAGAATTTCCATTACAATTAATCCATTCAGATATCTGTGGTCCAATGAATGTCAGGGCAAGGCATGAAGCATCTTATTCATTACACTCATAGATAATTTTACACGCTTTAGTTATGTCTATTTGATTGCTCATAAATCTGAAGCATTAGAATGTTTCAAGAAATTTATGAATTTAACAGAAAATCAACTGGACAAGAAAATTAAAGCACTACGCACTGACCGTGGTCGTGAGTACTTATCTGATCAGTTCAGAGAATTATGTGATGAAAAAGGAATTAGTCGTCAGTTGACTACTCCTGCTACTCCTCAACAAAATGATGTTGCGGAAAGAAGAAATATAACTCTTCTTAAGATGGTTAGGTCTATGTTGGCACAAGAAAATTTGCCTATAACCTATTGGGGTGATGCATTATTAACTGCCATATATGTACTTAACCGAGTGCCATCAAAATCTGTGTCCATCACACCATATAAGTTATGGACAGGTCGCAAACCAGATATTCACTTTCTGAAACCTTGGGGTTGTGCGGCCTATGTTCATGTGCGTTCTCACGAACATGGAAAGTTAGGCCCAAGAGGAAAAAATGTATCTTTATAAGATATTCTGAACAATCAAAAGGGTATGTTTGCATAGGTGAACATGAAAGTGGAGGCGTGACAAAATTTGAATCACGAGATATCACATTTTTAGAAAATGATTTTCCTAAGCATGGAGAGATGGGTCAAGATTTATCTCTATATGAAACTCAAGATCACATGGATCACATGATTAGTGAACACTCTGGTTTACCTAATTCAAATGAGAGTGATGAGAGAAATTTGAGAAAACATGATGAATCTGTTTCACATGAATCTCAAAATGATTAATTAGTTTCACACGAGTCTCATTTACGTGATCTGAGTGGGAGTGATGTGCATAATCCAATTGGGAGCAATATGTACAATCCAAATGGGATTAATATGGAAAATGAGGAATTAGTTCCACCACTAGAATCCCAATTGCGACGTAGTAATCGTATAGGCATTCCTCGACGTCGTTTCGATATCGAAGGAGAAACCTTTATGATTCTACCTCAAGAGGATGAAGAACGTAGAAACATAAAAGAGGCTCTTCAGTGTCATGCTAAGGAAAAATGGATGAAAGCAATGAAAGAAGAATGGAGTCAATGAGGTCCAACCAAGTTTGGAAATTGGTTAATTTACCCAAAGGACGCAAAGCTATCAAGAACAAATGGGTTATTAAAATAAAGCGTAATGCCGATGGCAATATCGAAAGATATAAAGCACGGCTTGTAGCAAAAGAGTATACACAACATGAAGGAATTGACTACGAAGAGACTTTTTCACCCGTTGTAAGGTTTACCTCAATTCGCTTGATTCTGGCTATAATAGCAAGCATGGATCTAGAATTATATCAAATGGATGTAAAGACTGCTTTTCTCAATGGAGAACTTGATGAAGAAATCTACATGGAACAACCAGTAGGTTTCATAAAAGAAAATGAAAAGGAGAAAGTATGTAGACTTTTAAAGTCTATATATAGTCTCAAGCAATCGTCTAGACAATGGTATATACGATTCCATAATACAATCATTTCGAATGATTTCACAATGATAGATGAGGATCATTTTGTGTACACCAAGAGAGATAAAGATAAGTTCATTATCTTATCTTTGTACGTGAATGTTATACTTATAGCCGGAAATGATAAGGAGTTTGTAAAACACATCAAAGAATGGTTATCATCTAACTTCGAGATGAAAGATATGGGTGAAGCTGCATATATTCTTGGGGTTAAGATCTCAAGAAATCGTTCAAAGAATTTATTATCTCTTTCACATGAGTCATATATAAAGAAAATTCTTGAACTCTTCCAAATGCAGGCTTACAAACCCATTGATACTCCTATCACAAGAACTGAAGCTTTGAGTCGTAGATTGTGTCCTGAATTTCCACAAGAAAAGGAGCAAATGAATAAAGTTCATTATGCAAATGCAGTTGGAAGTTTAATGTACGCAATGTTGTGTACAAGACCTGATATCTGTTTCGTTGTTGGAATGGTAAGTATATACCAATCCAATCCAGGACTAGCACATAGGAAAGCAGTTAAAATAATATTTAGGTATCTGAGATGGACAACTGATTACTCATTGTGTTATCAAGGAAATGATCTGTAATTGAGAGGCTATACTGATGCTGACTGGGGAGGAGATTTAGATGAAAGAAAATCTACCTCCGATTTTGTTTTCTTGCTAAACAATGGTGCCATTTCATGGAGCAGTAAGAAACAATCTTGTATAGCCTTATCCACAATGGAGGCTGAATTTGTGGCATTTTCATCAGCAATACAAGAGGCTGTGTGGTTGAAAAGGTTCTTGGATCATTTGGGTATGTCAAATGAAGCTTCTGGTCCAGTATTAGTTAACTGTGATAGTGAAGCAGCGATAGCCTACACAAAAGACCCAAAATTCCATTGTAAAACGAAACATATAGATACCAAATATAACTTTGTGAAAGACATAGTTGCACGAGAAGAGGTAAACATGAAGTACATTTCTACGCAAGAAATGGTAGCAGATCCATTGACCAAGCCTGTTCCTAGAGATGTCTTTGTTAGACATGTAAAAACTCGGGGATTGCGTAGATGTTAATGTGCTTACATATTATGATATGTATTTTTCCCAAATAATGTTTACTAATGTTAATACTCATTGATGTTTATATTCAATGCTTACATGTTAATATGTTGATACATTTTTAAACAAATATATTATTCGTTAGTATGAGAAGTATGTCGGACAAGTGAATGATTGGCCCTCTCACACGGGCAATCGCCTCCATTACTTTGTGTTAATGGGAGATGAGAGAAATTTTTAAGCTAATTATCTGAGTGATAATCTAGAGAGCTCAAGCTTAAAAATTATGTAATGTCGTTATGAGGTCACTTTCTCTGTGATATGACTTAAGGTGAATAAGTTCGTTTCACCTTACTTGTCTTAATGTCAGATATGAGTTAGACATTGTGTTTGTCTGAACTATAATCTGTACGGTATTTTATGAGACATACGCTCCATAGGAAAGGAGAGAATACCGTAGCACATGTTTTCATACCATGTGTACATTTGCGACTATTGATGGTAATACAAGTAAAGATCTCAGTCTTGATATTGTGTGAGACCCTTGAGATTATTTCAATCTCACATTGTACCCTTTAGACTCTTGTCTGCTTCTTAAAACTTAGATTTGATAATCGATATCTTGGAGTGTTACTGAAGGATCATGAGAGATTCGATCCGAAATGACATCTCTGGAAAAGCGAATTGAATCAAGGTTGAGAGATTCGAGAAATGAGAAAGATCATTATATAAGTAATATCACATTAGCTTGTATTCACTGGTCAACCAATTATGTTGTTCTATGTGATCAAACATGATTGTGAATACAAAATATATATTACATTCGAAAAGAGATCGAGAGAGATATAATGTGATAAATGATCGATGATACTGCATACATAATCAACTATGGTTTTATCCATTTTTCGAGCAGCTATATATTCATAACAGATGTATAGCAATTGAGCTCTCGAAGTATGCTGGTCGCACGACACAATTGTAAAGTATGAATTATTCTTGTAGAGATAAAAAATTTTTTTGATCCCATCATGTCTGAGTGGGAGATGTTGGAAATTGTTGATTAGGAATTATTTGGTGTTGTTAAATAACAACAATTAGTAATAATTTCATGTTGGAAATTATTAAGTAACAACAAGAGTTGTTAATCAAATAATTAAGTAACAACAAGAGTTGTTAAGTAACAACAATTAGTAAAATGTTAAGTGGGGAACATATGGTACACCCATGATGGTAACATTTTTGGAAGGGTTAGAGAAAGTCATTATGCATCCAAATACATGTGATTACATAGTAATCAATGCATGTGATTAAATAGTAATCAATGATTAATAGTAATCCATGCATGTGAGCTAATAGTGACTTGGTTTCCCTCCTATAAATAAGACTATTTGCTTATTAAGTTAAGCAACCAATTAAGTTTGATTAAGAGGTCTCTACAAGTTTAAAGGTATGCAATTGTGTTTTGGTTAATATAGATTTATTTCAATTAGTTTGTAAATAAATCTAGGACTAGTAATACATATATGGTTAGATCCTAAGAGGACAAACATGTAAATATATAAGGGATTATGTTTCCTAACATTGGTATCAGTAGATTAAATGCATGTATTCTAGTTGGATTACACAAAATGCATGAACATGCATGAAAGTTGTTAAAAATGCTTCTGTTTTTTGTTTTTACAAAATGATTTTCTTCCAACTTTGGGCCATAATAACTCTCTGTAGAAAATTGATAATCGCATGTTCAAATATGTTTTGAAAACTAGGTCATGAGATCTTCAATTTGGTATATCATTTGCGTAATTTGGATTAAAATTGAGAACGATATAGACCCTAGAAGTTGGCTAGATGAATCTGTTTTTACCCATAAAAACACTCCCAGAAGAGCCGTACTACATGTCATCCGGTATTTATAAAATTAGACGACAAGTCGTCCGATTTGTGTACGACAAGTCGTATGCTTAGAGCTCAAATGGACGACATGTCGTCCATGTATCACTCAACCGACAAGTCGATTCCACCTATAAATGACAACCGACATGTCATACGGCCACGGAACACGCGAATGACATGTCGTCTGCGCGTGTAACTCAGCTGAGACTGGCCGGCGCGTGAGAGCGCGTGAGGGCGAGTGGGATCCCGTGACCGGCGCGTGAAGGCGCGTGAGCCACTCCTGAGGCGCGTGTATGGCGCGTGAAGTTTGTGTCGGCTCGTGTAGGTCATGTCTGTATCGATTTGCGTCGGTAATTTCGATCCGTCGTGATTATATGTCTAATCCTTTTTGTAAAATGTTCTAATCGGCCATGATAAATTTGTTTTATCATATAAACTTTATGTTTATAATAAATATCTTTGTGATGTTTATTTTAGTCAATATTACTTTGTGTTTCATTGTATTCGTTGCAGAAAAATCATGGCGATTATTCGAAGAGTTGCAAAAATGATTACGACACCCACAGACAGAGAGATGATATCAGACATGTTGTTGAATATGGATAAATATCGAATGAGTGAAAGCGATGATATGATTCCGCATATCATCACTTTCAATAACATGTTACAGGAGTCTATCTAGGCAGGTAATTGGATAGGACAGCCAAATAGATTCAGATTACTGAGAAACACTCTCCCCAAGATATGGCAAAAAAAACTTACTCGTATTTGGATATTAGTAAAATGTGAGGAATAACATGTTCTTTATAATAAAGCCATTGAGAGGTTAGCGGTTCAGTATCTCCGGCATAAGGCAAATAATACAATCTTTCCTTTGATGTCTCGGAAATGTTGTAAGGATCCTAAATTTGCTATAGGTTTTCCATGGCTGTCCAAGATCAATTACGAGTTACCTAAAGAGTTTGAGGATTCGTATCCCAAAAATATATGAGTTGGGATTCTACAACTGGGAAAATTATTATTGTAAAATATTAATTTCTATCATGTTTTTTCTGTGTGTAATGATTTGTTATTTCACGGCATGTAAATATTGTATTTATATGTATATGGATGTTCTATGTTGAATTTAATTTATGTAATTAAATCAATGAGTGTCATGTACATTAATTGTCACATGATTAAGAGGTTCTCAAAATTTATGTAATTTTTTAGAAAATGATTTTACATGATTGATTATGTTGATAATATTTTTACATTGGGTAATTGGATGATGATTGGACACATAGTGACCTTTTGACTCTAACCCCATTGAAGAATTTTATTAAACATAATTTATTTCATGATAAAATAAACAAAAGTATTAACAATTGTGCATGAATGTCTGTAGAATCTTTGTGTTTTTTAATGGCTTCCGCAACAAAGAACTTTATCGCTGAACTCAACAAGGGTGAGAAACTGAATGGCGATAATTATGAAATTTGGAGCATGAAAATACAATATGTGCTAGAAGAACAAGAGGTTATTGAAACCCTGAAAATGACCATGAATGAACCTGAACAGGGCACTACGGCCCAACACAGGCGATACCGAGAGGCTTATGAGGCCTGGAAGAAAAAGAATTCTATTGCTCGCATTAAGTTGCGAAACAGTATGGATAATGACCTAATGAAAGAGTTCAGGAAATATGACATGGCTAAGGACATGTGGTCCACACTTGCTGAAAAGTTTGGTAGTACATCAATAACCAATCTCAGGTCACTGACAATCAAGTTTGACACATACAAGAAACGCCCTGAGTTTACTATGTCAAAACATTTGAGGCAAATGTCAAACATGATTACTGAACTGGCAGATGCTGGACATGTTCTTACAGATGAACAGAAAGTCCAAGCGGTCATTCGTTCTCTTCCAAATAGTTGGGAGCATATGAAGATGCATTTGACCCACAATGAGAGCATCAAAACCTTTGATGATGCTAAACGTCACCTTGAATTAGAAAGCGACCGACTCGCGGCCCCTAAGTCAAATACTGAAGTGTATATGACAGAAACTAGCAAACCTGAGGGTTTTAAGAAGAAAATAAAATTTCATGGTGGTGGGTTCAAGTTCGGAAAAGAACAAAATTCTTCCAAGCCAGAAAAGAAACAGAAAACCAATCAACATGGGAAAGGAAAACGTCCTACCAAAATGAAAAACATGGCAAAGGTTAAATGTTTTAACTGTGGTAAGAAAAGTCATTTTGCTCGTGACTGCACTGAGCCTAAAAAGGTGAATACCTTTCATGCATTGTAACATACGGACATGAGCTAAAATTGAAAAGTTTGTAATATTAAGTGCTCTAGTTTAATTGGAGGAAGCATCTCAAAAAGCAATGGAGTAAAAACAATATCTGAGATCCGAGTTATTAAGTCTGTAAGGGTGTTTTAACACCTAGTGCCCTAAAGCCAACTGGTTTGGGAGTCACTGGCCCAAAGCTCGCTACATGGATCAAAGATGCTGCAAAAATATATATATATATATATAAAATCTGAGTAATTAAGTCTGTAGGGGTGTCTTAACACCCAGTGCCCTAAAGCCAACTGGTTTGGGAGCCACCGACCTAACACTCGCTACATAGATGGAAGATATTGTATATAAATAAAAAACAAATCAAAAATCAAAGAAAAAATCAGAAAAATGAGAAAAATTATTCCATTGCTACAAAAAGGTGTGAATTCTGATAAAACTTTAGGACAAAAATATTACTCTCTTATCAACTGCACTTATGACTGTTGTGGGCAAAAATGAGTTGTTTAATATTTTTTGGCTGTGTATATGGAAAATGGTAAATATAACCGGAGAATTTACTTATTCGGTAATTTAGAAGGAAAGAAAACAACTAGTAACTTGGAGTAGAAGTTTCACCTGATTAGTCACTAACTTCTTTATTCTCTTTTCGCTTGTCTTTTTGTTTTTGTGTGCATTAGTTTCACTACCTTTTTACTTTTGTAAAATGTTTGTGGGTATCATTGTTGTAAACCCTCATGAGATACAACTCGTCCACTAGGGACACCCAGGGGTTTAAAGGCTTGTTGCATACGCTAAATGCAACCGTGATCCCTACGAAAGTGGCTTAGTTAAATTTTATTTTAAAGATGTTTATGTTATTTTATTTTATGTTTTGCTCGAGGACTAGCAAAATGTTCGGTTTGGGGGTGTGATGAGTGTTAATTATATCATTATTTCCCACTCATTTAACCTAATATTTTGTATAGTTTCTTGAGTTTTGTGAATATTTTGATGTGTTTTGTGTAATTTTATAGATAAATAAAGTTTCGCCATCGCCACGTGTCGCCACGTCAGCTCAATTATTGACTCACTTATCCGTAATTGACACGTGGCGATAAGAATCTGAAATCAGCCAATCACGAGCCGCCACGTGTCACAATAATTGAGCTCCCAACCACCTTGCCACGTGTCACCTTATCACCTTATCCAGAATCTCACGCGACGAACCAGAAGCTGCCACGTCAACACAATTCCGCGTCGCGACGCGAGCTGGGCGTCGCGACGCCGACCCCCTACTGACGCCTATAAATTCAGCTCGATTTCATAATTCAAATCATGCATTCCTTGAGTTTTGTAAGGACTTTAAGGATTGCATCTTGTGTGTTTAAGTTTTTGTAATTTAAATTATGCATTTTTACTTTTAGTATTTTCCATTATGCACTTTTACTTTTTGTAATAAAATTTTCTTTTCTGTTCTTTTTCTTTTTTTATGTTAAGTAGTTAATTTACTGCTGGGGTAAAGGTGAAGCTTTTTACTTTTATAATTTAGATTAATATCCCTTAATTATAATATATAAATTATTTAAAACCTGACTTAATAAGGATACCGCTATATTGGTCGGTTGGTAATTATTTTTAAACTGGTTTTAACCTGACATAATGAGGATACCGCCTGGTTGGTCGGTTGGTAATTAATTATTAATTTGACTTAATCAGGATACCGCCTATATGGCTGGTTGGTAAATATCACACAAATTTATATATTATAATAAGGGAGATTTCTAAATTAGAAATAGTAAAGGTAGATTAATCTCACTTTATTTATAATATGGAAATTTTAATATGAATTAAAAGTTGATTCCGTCTTAATGGCTGGTTTTAATTATGTAACATAATGTGACACCGCCTATATGGCTGGTCTTTAGGTGACAGATAATTACCGCCTATATGGCTGGTTTATGGATAAATAATAACACCGCCTTTATGGGTGGTTCAACTTAATTGGATAATACTGGCAATTTCCATATTATAATAATTTAAGATTTCTAAAAGTGGATCCTCTAACCCCAGCAATTTATTTTTATTCTAGGGAAGTGATGAAACACAATATTACTAAGCTTAATAATTGATTTAATTATTTATTGGGTAATTCTTTAGTTTATTTATTGAGTCTTAAGCTTAATGCTTCTTGTTGTCTGATCACCAATAAGATTGATATGGTAAACTTAAAATGAACTAGACATAGGGATTTTAGGTTTCAACCTTAGATTCAATAGCCCACGATCTTCCTTGAGGATAGATAACCCTTTAATAGATTTCTTTACAGGATAGACATATATCTGTCGGGCGGGGGTAGCCATAATTGGAACTTAATCTTAATGAATCCATGTAATTTGGTTGACATAGAGATATGGTTCAATTGGGTTATACTGGGTATTTGCGTCTGACCATCGACATAGGCTTTTGCATATTTTCGAGTTCCAGGTTAGCAATCTGATTTATTACACATATGTAAGAGAATCAATTCATCTTTATATTAATATTGTGTGGAGTCACGACCCTAGATCTGAGGCTTTTCTTTTATTTTCCTTAGTATTTTCTTTTGAGTCAGTTTTTTTTTTAATTAGCAAATCCACATTCATCCAACCAAAAGCAATCATTCTCTTCTCCCTATAATTAGATACCTGTAAATAAATAGTATCAATAATTAATAACAACTGTAGGAATTAAGTCCTCGTGGGATCGATATTTTTATACTACTTGAACGATACGTGCGCTTGCGTTATACGTGTGTGTTTACGCCGGTTACATAGCGGGTGGATCCTCAAGGTATGGTATATTTACATGTATTTGAGTTACGACCCTTGACAATATTAGACTATGGAAAACAAATTGGTGTGGAACACGGTAACCATATTTATAGTAGCAATGAAAGTAAAGGTATGAAAAAAGAGTATGAACTTTAGCCATGACCAAATCGCCAGCGTTGATGTTAATAGCAGGGAATGTCGTTTAGGCACCAAGGTGCATGCAATTAAGCCTGAATCTTTAACCAATTAAGGAGGACCACTAGGAAACTACCCAGAAGCAACACTTCAAGTACAAGCGTCCTCGGTAGATAATATCAGTAAGCTAGGAAGCCCTAAGCTCCATAGATTAGCAGCTATATTGGAACTTGAAGAGAGAAGCTCATAGCAGTTGAAGCTTGGCAAAGAGGATATAGAGAGTTAAGTTGCTAAGATATGAGAAAGAATATTAAGATCAAGTTGAACAAGTGGAGCAAAAGAAGTATCGAGTACAAGCATTGTTAATAATAACAAGGATCACTCATGTAAACTTATTGATTCCGGAAAAGGAACATGTGAAGCCTAACCGTAGAGACACCAGTATTTCTAGTGATAGCCAAAGGTATCAGCTAAGAAGATCTAGTCGAATAATTATTGAGAATAATTAAAGATCTAGAGAAAGGGATTTCCTTGGAGACAAGGAATGTTGAGCACAACTAGAGGTCCAGAAATGAGGTAGTCAAGGATACTCAACGAAGATCTTATGAAACGAGAACAAGGTAGTACCTCTCAGTAAAGAGCTTAAGGGATATTCATTGAAGCCACGAACTCTGAAGTAGTTTAACCAAGTATGACAAGGTACGATGCATGAGTAGATATTAAGAAAGATGAAGAATATCATATACTTACTAGTCAAGTGGAAAATGATTAGCCGGGCAAATACTTTCGTTGTTAAGTCAAATAGAATCCCTGATGATACAGAATAGTTATAGAAAAGTAAGAGTTCAAACAGACAAATTAGTGTACAGCCCTAGTTACGACTTCCAAGTCGTGGCATCATAGGTTCAACATGATCATCACATTGTCCTGTGGTGTAATGATAGCACACGGGAAATCATCGAGAAGTACAGTGAATGAAATAAAGGTGATGGGTACATAGTCAGTTAAAGCTGGTGGTTTGTAAGGAACCCATGAATCCTGTGATCTATTGGAAGATCCCAAGTTTAAAAAGGATTCGAGGACGAATCATATTAAGGGGGAAGAATTTATAACGACCGGTAGTCACTACTACTATTACATTACAGTACTGTTACATTACGAGACGAAGGTAACATAATATAAATTATGTCGGGACACAAATATACTCATGGAATAACTTTGGGGACAATCTGTAAATTCTTCAAAATTCTGATAAGAAATTCTATGATGTTCCATTCCAAACAACATATTGTATTTGGGGCATAACTTTCTCATACGATCTTTGATTTTTATGAATTTTATATCACCGGAACGGTAAGCACGAGATCTATAACTTTCACGTTGGGTATTTTTCCAAAATCGAATCCGAAATGGGTCATAAATCATTATTTCCGTAATCGCTACAGTAAATTTAGAGAAATGACTAGAAATTGGACATGTGGCAAAATTTCAACCACCCAAATCCATCGAAAAATCAGCCCCTTCCTCTATAAATAGGAAACTATTACCTCATTCCAAAAGTGGAAAATTGGGTAGGAAAAAGAAGAAAAAACGTGAGAGAAGAAAGGGAAGAAGAGAAGAAACGAAGAAGAAGAAGAAGAAGATAAGAAAAAAAAAAGAAAAGAGAGAAGAAAGGAAGAAGAAGAAGCAAGAAGCAAGAAGATGAGCATCAATTAGAGGCTTAGAGAATGAATAAAATCAAGATGAAGAAAGTAAGAAATCTTGACCAAAAACTTGGTTTTTGAATTTTGAAAGCATGATGATAGAATAGAGATGTTGGCATGATAAGGATTGTATTTTGTGATTATTAAGTAAGGAAAATGATTATTGAGTTAAATACCAAAATTTGGAAAATTTTAAAGGTTGAGTTAAAAGCAAGAAGTTTATGGTTAAATAATTATTTGAGGATGATAATTTGATATAGAATATATGAAATTGAAGTTCAATAAGTTGATTTGTGCAATAATTTTGTTAAGGTAGTGCTTGTGGTAATTTTGGGTGTAAGATAAACATGGAGAAACAAACACAGAATTCTGGAAAACGGTTCCGCATTGCGATTCCCAAAGAGTTCGCGTCGCTATGCGAGTTGCAGATTTTTTACTACATTTTTGGAATTGGAAGCGTCGCGACGAACAAGGTTCGGTGTCGCGACGCGAAGACCAGAACTTCCCCAAATCAGTTTTAAACCAGTTTGGTTTCACCCTAGCATGTTAGAAACCACCCTAAGGGTCTCGTATCAACTCGTATACATATATTACATATTGTTATAAGTATGATACCTATCGGAGTGTTAGCAACCACTTAAATAAGTAAATTTAGTCTGATTCCACAGTACGCTTCTTAGTCCATTTCTAATCTAGTTTATCAATCTAGATCATCGCAGGAATCATAATTTTCTTCGGCTGAGTAATTAGTGCCAGTCAGATTATAAACCTGTTAGTGGACACTTTCCTTTTAAATCGACTTTCATTTTGTTATTTTTCATATCAGACTTATTTTTACGCTTTAGGGCGTTAGATGATTTTATTACAATTATTTCATGAAAGTTTATGATTTAAGTTATCTTTGGAAAGAAACATGTTCAAAGTATATGTAGGACACAGAAATCGGCGACGTTGTTCCAGGTTCGCGGCTCGGTTGGGAGTACGGAGTAGCCTGCAGGGGACTAAACTGGAGAAATAAAATGGAGTCGCCACCCAGTGTGAACTAGGAAAAATGATTAAGGGCCGCACTCACCCCTCGCAAGGGAAGACCTCAAACCGTTGGGGTCGGAATGGTCTCTTACTTATCCCATTTGTAATGAATGGATTTATGTAATAATATAACCGAGTCTACGCAAGAATAACCTACATCTAAGTTCGCATACAACCTATATCTAAGTTTGCAACTAACCTATATCTAAGTTTGCATGCATGAAAGTAAATCAAAATAACGGCAAGCACATGATCTCATGAACGCATTAAATCGATAAACATGGCGATATAAATAAATAATAATCTAAACATAAACATAGAAAAGACATAATTAAGTTCCTAATGCGAAGGAAATACCTAAATCATGCTTGAAAATTATATGCTAAACAACTAAATCATGCATAAAAATAATATGCTAAACAACCTAATCATGCATCAAGTAACATACTATTTTGTAATAAACAACGAATAAACTCAAGATTGGATAAAATGAAATATGTATGTTTCTCAAGTGGTACGTGGAATTGTATACCGAGTTCAGACCGCACTACCGTCCATTCGGATTCGGCTACAGAATTTACTTCCGGGTTTCCATCCGATATACCACGAGAGATAGCACAAAATCACTCATCCCATGGCCACAACATACATAAATCAACAATTCGCATGCAAAGAATTACTAATAAATAATAAAAAAAAGAGTGGGAATAGATAAAAGGGTGCCCTCAGGTCTAACCTCTTAAGTCGCCTCTTGGAAGTGCTTTTCGCGGTTGTCGGAATGGTTGATGGTCCGTAACTTTTCCGATTCGCTAGTTCGTTATTTTCCTTCATTGCCTCGCTGTTTTGGTCTGTTGTTTCTGCTATGTTTTGTTGTTTTTGCTACTGTTTTGAAGTGCAGTTTTTTGGTGATGAAGGGGTATTTTAGAGTGCAGTGTTTTGTGATTTTTGAGGTGTTTTAGAGTGCAGTTTTTTATGGTTTAAGGGTGCAGTTTGCGGACTGTTTTGCGGTGAATAGGGGCTGATTTGGGGACTGTTTTGGCGTGAATTTGGGGGCTGTTCAGAGACTGTGTTTGTGCGGTTTTGGGGCTGATTTGGGGCTGCTGGATAGGGGGTGTTTGACGTGAGTTAGGGCTGCTGGATGGGGGCTGTTTTGTGCGTCAATGGAGAGGGATTCTTGGGCTGGTTGGTTCACGGCAATGGAGGGTTTCTTGCAATGTTTTGGGCGTAAATGGAGAGGGTATTTTTTCTTTGTTGGGCGTGAATGCTCTAGGAGGGTGAAAGGTTGGTTTATGTGTCCTTTTGGGCGTGTGTTTGGGTTCTTTTGGTGGGCTTGGGCGTGTGGCTTGGTGTAGGTTTGGGCTGAGGGTAAATTTTAAAACAGAGGTTCAACGAGCAAACCTGAAGCTAAGCAAACGAATTAAATCCAACAAGGTATTGATTTCTGAATTTCCTTTCCGACGTCCGTTATGCAATGCATTCTTACTTTGATGGGACTTGTGCAGTGTGTGACAATGACAATCCTATCAAAGTTATGCCATGCATTCTTACTTACCTGGCTCGCCAGCTGCCGCTTGACTTGCATGTTGCTTCGAACTGAGTTGATTTGGTGTGAGGTGCTTCGACCCCTGAGGTTCATCCCTGCAAGATGCTGCGATCTCTTGGAATCACTTCCGAACTGAGCTGATATGGTTGCGAGGTGCTTCGACCCCTGGGCTTTGTTCCCGAACCACCGAATGTGGGCTTTGTTCCCTGGGCTTTATTCCCGAACTGTGCTGAATGTGATGGCGAGGTAATTTCCACATCTGGGCTTTGTTCCCGAACCATCTGTGGTCCCCTTCCGAACCTTGCTCCATTCCCGGAGCCCCATTCCCGGCATGCTAAACATCATTCTTGAGGTGTCACGGTTGTGATAGTTTTTCCCCTTCCGTGTTGGACAATTATGACTCATAGCATCACTATTTGTACAGAACATGTTGTTGTTGTACAAATTAACTATTAGACACAAGGAAATTGCTCTTTTATCATTTGTAATTAGATTACCGGGATATATAAATGATGAAAGTCCATATGATTAGTTCCGGATTGAGAAGATATGAGACAGTATCAATCCATGAAGGTTTAATCATTAAAACATCCCTAGTCGGAGTATTATCGAGATTGGACATCGATAATGCGGAATAGACTAGTATTACACTTGTGCGTGTTATGGGAGCATAACGACATAGTTATCATATATTTGGGTATTGGATACTCATACAAGTGTAATAGGAGGTTGTGTTTACCGATGGTACGGAAACAGCTTCGCTCTGGATAGACCCCTCGGAATTCCATTGGTAGTATGACTATGTGTCTATGAAAGTCCGAATCAGGGTAGGTGTATTTGGTCTTAACCTAAGACTTGCACCGCTAATACTTACGACAATTAATATACTTTGGTTTTGGTCGTCCAGGGCTTTAACCGGTTTTGTGTACGCCTTTTCTGGGTATATTGAGAATCGTAGTGTATTGGGTGTGACGTCAAGATAGAAGTATCACTCCAGTCATAGTGGAGATGATGGTCACGTAGGATACGGAACTGATACTCTTATGTACTGCAGTCATCGAGATAATATGACTAGGTCATGATTATCCGATTATAGAGACTAGTTACCAGAGATCCGACATGTGCTTCGTACGGGGCAGACACAATTCCAGCCCCAAGCCTAGCACGTGACATCTGATACTGGATCGCAATACGCAATACTGTGTATACTACGCCTGATATAGATTATCTATTCCTTTAAGAATATTTCTGGAGAATTTGGTAGGTACGGTGCTTTGCTAGAAGCCAACCATGTCTTGTAAATCAGTAAAAACGTAGTACTAGGTACGTACGTGTTCGGATAGTCCGACGACCAGATTTACTGCCAACATATTCGGGGATCTCATGTGTCACTTCCCGAAGATTCACCGATGACGTATGACTCGAACATTATTAATCTGGGATTAATTATTAGAGAGAGAAAATTAATCTGGGATTAATTACGGAGATATTTTATATGGGATAAAATATTATTTAAATAGAGAGAACGATTAATTTGGAATTAATCGATAAAATAATATATTCGATATATTAAACGAAATTAGATTTCGACACGGAATTAAAATTGGATTTTAATTCGGGCAAACGAGTTAATTTAGAATTAATTCGCTAGCGACGTGAATAGTAATTTTGCTAGGCATAATTATTTAATTAAATTTGTTTTAATTACGTCACAATGGAAAAATCGTTAATTCGGAATTTGCGAACCCGAGCCCGGGAGTGTTTGCGGGCCCACTCGCATTTCGAATCAAGTGGGGCCCACAAGTCACATCACGCGTCACATCATTAGTCATTCAAGTGATGGATGTCTTGTCACTTTGAATGATGTGATGTAAGTCACTTGTGATTGATGGGGGTGGTTGGAAGGCTTAAATGCCTTGTACAATTTTTTGAAATGAGATATGTATTTGATTTTTGAAATCAAACACAACCAACTCATTACTTCCTCTCTCTCCCTTCTACATTCGGCCAAGGGCCATTCTTTCTCCCTTTTGTTTTCTCCATTGCTGAGAACAAGAAGAAGCTTAAGGGAATTTTGTGGCAAAATTTCCAAGTGCTAGCACACTAAAGAGTCATCCAAAGGTGATAGGGAAACAAACCCTTGAGCATGGAATCCATTCCCAAGCTTGGAGCTTGACCGAAAATCATAAAGCACAAATTGGAGCCATGACCGAGAGCTTCAAGGATGGAACAAGGAAAATTTTGTGTTCAACGCATCGCAAATCCGTTCATTGTAAGTATTATCCCGCCATACTTCTTTATTGTAGTCACATTATTTTCATTGCTTGAATGATCTTGGGACTATAGTAGAAACCCAACAATGGTATCAAGAGCCTTGTTTAAGCATGAAATGGATTTAGGGTAAAATTGGGTAAAATTGATTTGAGCATGTTTGGATGAATTTGATTGTTTGAGTATGCTTGAATGATGATAATTTGGAGTTATATGTGATCAATTTGATGAAAATTGAATTGGAACAATTTTTCCCCAAAATTTAGGCTTGGCCGAAAGTTGTGTGCCCTAAATGTCATGGTGATTTTTGTTTTTTGAATCATTGGATGAGTTTGAATGACTTGGGAAATGTTGATTTATGATTTAATTGGATTAAAATCGAAATCGGGCAAAACCCCTAAATTGCCATGAGCTTTTATCATGGAAATTGGATTGATTTTGCTTCAATTGTGTTGGACATGAATTGATAATTAGAAAGCATGATTAATTAGTGTAATTGGTATTTTGGAGATGTTAATTTGACTAATTAATTATGGATAATACACTTTAGTTAATTAAATTGAGAAATTTGGAATTTTGGAATTTAATTAGTTGGGCTAAATTTGGAATTGGGCTTGAAATGTTGTATTTGGGCTTAATGGGCTTGGTTGGGCCAAGTTTGGTTTAAGTTAATTGGTTGGATCCAATTGGGCCCAAAACCAATCCATAAAGTCCAAATATAATATAATGGACCTTTAAAATTTTAATTGGGCCTAAATTGATTTTGGCAAAAGGG
Source organism: Zanthoxylum bungeanum (assembly GCA_019454045.1). Lineage (NCBI taxonomy): Eukaryota > Viridiplantae > Streptophyta > Magnoliopsida > Sapindales > Rutaceae > Zanthoxylum > Zanthoxylum bungeanum. The sequence goes on from SKCR01041614.1 coordinate 76,556, forward strand.
TGATTCCTTCTGGGCTTTGGTTGCCAAAGTCCATGCCTTATAAATTAATTGAAAGCCCAATGGACTTTAATTAAATTGACATTGGATGTTAATTAGGCTTTGAGACCCGTAATGATTAGATTTAGAATCTAAGTCGCAAAGGCTCATTAATAAGGTGTAATTATTTAATTTAGAATTAAATAAAGAATTATTATTAATACAAATTAAATTGGATTTAATATTTTAGTTTAATATAATTCAAGAATTCGTACTTTGAGTACTTATTCTTAAAACGAGTTTGACTCGCGCAAATCAAATCGTTGTTTGAACATTGGATGGTCATTAATTTCAGATTAATTAATTGGATTAGATTGATTGATAACATGCTTTGTGTAAATACATGGATGTGATGTATGAATAATGTATATCGGATGGATATTAGATGGGTGAGGGCAATTTTGGAAATTGTTGTAATAAATTTAGAATTTATTAAAATGGACCTCTGTGTCCAGCCTATTACCTCTTGATTCTTTGTATTTCTTTCTCACCTATTCCCCTCAATGTAAATGAGGTTTCTTTATAAGTGTTATGTAATTGGGTAGAAGTAAGATTTGTGCTAGCGGGGGAGAGAGGAAGAGAAGAGATTTGTTCTAGGACAAGTTGTTATAAATATCCATCCGTATATCATTATTAATTTATTTACGCGCCTTATTATGTTTTTAGAATGCATGTTTAAGGGTGTTTGATGAGACCTTAACAAAGATACTTAATTGGTTGCTAATTACGCGAAAAAAACCCTCAACATATATTAAGCGTTTTTCCTTCCATTGAATGATTCATTCTCAAGATCCAAGATTGGCACTGGTTTGTTCGCCAAAGTCAAGACTTTTGTCCATCGCGGATGTGTCTGAATCATGAAGACTTTATTCCATATCGGTGTCTTGTCCAAGTTGTGATTTACTGGCCAAAGTCAAGATCACTTCTTGTCCATCGACATCGATTACGAAGCTTTCCAAGGTCAATAGGTCACGCTTAACTGGAATCATTAAGTTTGTTGTGCCAAAGCCAAGGCTTAGTTGATTCAGAGGAAAAAGGTTAGGAAAATATATTGGATATATTGGCATATATTGTATATATGTTTTGGATTTAGATGTCCACATACTGGATCTAGGAATTGGATGAGATCCAATTGATCTTAGAGATCTACCTAGTTAAATATCATACATCTTGTTGGCCAAAGTCAAGGGTGTGTGTTATTTAACGGGATCCTAGCCCACTAGGAAACATGGTTTCCCGAGTACTCAACAGAGGGTTAGAGGCTCACCGAAAAATAGTGGGAGGCAAGTATTAAATTTGCAAATTCGTTTAGATACTTGCCAATACGCGCTCATATCATTTTCGTCATTTTAAATAAATATATATTAGTTGGACTAATATTTAATCGTTGTTTTAAATTAAAACAGTTGGACTGTATTCAAACTACTTCAAATATAGTTGATTATATAATTGGATTATAGTAATCAATATATTTGAATTTAACCAAATAAATTATAGTTGATTATATAGTTAGACTATAGTAATCATTATAATCAATAGTACCTGAAATCGTTGATTGGATAGTTGGACTATAACAATCAAGATAACTGAAAGATTAGCGTTTAAAACATAATCCTGGGTTAAAATGTCTTTAAATGGCTTTAATTTTCAGAATGGGGATAAACCTCAGGATAGTCCTGGGAACTGAGAAGTTATTCTATTTGATAGAACAACCTTTTGGGCCTAAGCCCTGAGTTGAGCAAATAGTAGAACATGAACTTTGGAAGATTCATGTGATGATAACTTTAGTGCTCAATCCTTTATGCTAGATGCAATGACACTTTAATTCTGTCGTTAGAATTAAGGATTAGATCCTTATAACAAGATGATGAAATTAAAGATCTTTATAAATTTATTCTTAGAAGTACAAATTGCATAAGAAGCTCTTTAGCTCATGTATGTCAGAGGGTACATCTGTCGAGCACTAGGTGTCACAGATGATTGCTAACATCGATAAGCTAGGATAGCTGGGCATTACCTACGTGGCTGAGACTGCCAAAGATTTGATCTTATAGTCTCTACCTGATAGCTGGGGGCAGGTTCATTGTGAACCAAGAGTAAACTCTTGGAGAGTTGATGGCTATGCTCTATGAGGCAGAGCCAGAGCTTCAAATAGGGGCAAAGGCAAAATCATCACGGTCTTCTAGGAAGACAAAATGACATATCCCAAGATGTCTGCCTAAACTGTGGCAAACAGGGTCACTGGAAGCGTGACTGCCGTATCGATAAGGCAGACATGAAGGAAGTAAAGCGGGGCAAGGCTCCGGCTTTAAGTATGTTTGTCATAAATATGTTCACTATTAGTTTCAAAATTGGATTTTGATACTAGATGTGGTACATAAATATGTACTGATGTGCGGAATCTGCTGATTAGCAGGAGACTGACTTCAGTTGAGATTGATCTGCGAATCGGAAACGGGACGAGAGTCGCTGTTTTAACCGTAGAAACCTAAGTTTAGGAACTACCCTTCGGGTGTGTACTTAAATTAGGAAACTGTTGTAATGTACCTAGTTTGACTAGAAACATTATCTCTATATCAGAGTATTAACTCGTTGCGGGTATACCTTTATATTCTAGAACACTAAAGTGTTTTTTTTATAAAGATGATATTGAGATAAACACATTAGATGTGAATAACAGTATTTATTTTCATAATATAAATGAATCTCAAACGTATAACATGACAAACAAATAACTCAAACTGATTTGATCAGATTAGACTTATTTGTGGCATTGTTGTCTGGGACATATTAAACAATACTCGTATATCCACACTTTTGAAGAGTGGATACTAGGACAAATTTGATCATATTCAAATGATGTCTACGAATCTAGTTATTAGGCAAAGTGCCTAAAACACATGTTACTTGGTAAAAGTGTAAGTGCCACCGATCTGTTAGCCCTCATTCATAGTGACGTAAGTGGGCCCATATCTAGCTAGGCTAGAGGTGGATATAAACGTTTCATAACCTTTACGGATGTGGCATCGTGTTATGGTTATGTGTTTCTTTTGAAACACGAATCGGAAACTTTTGATAAATTCAAAGAGTTTCGACACGAAGTTGACAAACAGATCGGCTAAATTATAAAATTGTCATGGTTAGACCGTGATGGAAATACTTAAGCAATAAGTTTCTCAAATTACCTGAAAGGGTATAGTATTCTTTCACAGTGGACTCCTCCCGGAACACCTCAATTAAACGGTGTGTCCGAACAAGAGAAACCGAACTTTGTTGGACATAGTTAGGTTAATCATGAGTCGCTCTGAGCTACCATTTTCCTTCAAGGGATACGCATTAAACAGTGCAATACTTATTTTGAATAAGGTTCCATAAAAATCTGTTAGACAGATTTCATATTAGATATGAACAGGAAAGAAACAAGGTTTTCTCACTCCTGAAGATTTGGGTATGCTAGGCATATGTTTGGATGATACCAAACTAGAACCCAAATCGGATAAGTGCCTAATTTGTAGGTTATCCTAGGGAAACCAAAGTATAGTACTTATACAACTCACAAGAGAAAAATTTATTTGTTGCTCGCCATGCGGCTTTCCTAAGAGGAATACCTATATGCAGTGGTAAATGGGAGGAAAGTAAAACTCGATGAAAATCAGAGTAATACTATTCCAGGCACCGATTCCTTAATGGAACACAAACAGTTCATCATGGATGAAACTGTACCACAAACTTCAAATACAAAAGAAACGCGTAAGTCGGAGAGAGTCAGAAAACAACCTGGGAGGTATGGGTTTCTGATCTCACCTCGTAAAGATGTCAACCTTATTGAGGAAAACGAACTGACTACGTATGAGGAAGTGATACAAGGTATCGACTCCCTATTATGGAAAAGTGTCATGATGTCCGAAATGGATTCCATGTATACCAACTAAGTTTGGACACTAGTTATTATACCGGAAGGCATTGTGCCTATTGGTACAATATGAGTCTTCAAGGAAGACATACATGGATGGCAACATACAAACGTACTAAGCTATAGTTGTAGCGAAAAGGTATCGTTATCAACATTGTGTCGATTACGACGAAACCTTTTTCTCGTTGCCATGGTTAAAATCCATTTGGATAATGCTTGCTAATGCTGCATGTTTCATTTATGAAATATGGCAGCTGAACGTCAAAATCGCTTTCCTTAAACGGAAACCTTTTGGAGGATGTTTAAAACATCCCGACGATTTTGTCATACCAAAACAAGCAAACAAGGTTTACAAGTTAATTCGATCAATTCATGGATTGAAGCAAGCATTGTGTTCTTGGAATTATCGTTTTGATGTAATAATAATGGTGTATGATTTAATTCAAAACGAAAATGATTCTTGTGTATATAAGAGGGTTAGTGGGTGCGCGCTGACAGTGACTGTCCTATAAAATGATGATATATCATTTCTTGGAAATGATATTCCCATAATACAATCGGTGAAAGCTTGGCTTTCGTGAAAATTCTCCGTAGAATTCTTGTGAGAGACAACATTTATTCTTGGAATAAAGATCTACTAGGATAGATCTAAAAGTTGTTGGCACTCTCTGAGAACTCGTACATTGAAATAAATGTACGCGACCTAGTGTCTCATATGCTTTGAGCATATGGAGTCACAATCAGGCCAATCCAAGTGAGAGTCACTGAATTGATGTTAAGAACATCCTTAAGTATCTTAGATGAACTAAGGATACTTTCTTAAGCTATGGAGATGGAGAACTTGAAGTGACTGGGTTCACTGCTGTAAGTTTACTAACCGATAAAAACGACTATAGGTCGTTACTAAGGGTACTATATAGTTTGAATAACGGAACAGTGAGCGGAATATTGCTGCAGCTGAGGCAGCAATAGAAGCACTTAGGATCTAAGTAATCCTAATTGGATTAGGTGTAGTTCTGTTAGTAGCTGAGCTAGGCTACAGCACAGGCTAAAGAATTAATGGTCTCATCAACGATCTGAGTATATACTTCAACTATTCATCTGATTCGTTCGGATCATACATCATGGCGATGTGATGATCGAATAAATCACATCAGATGATAACTTTGCAAATCCGCTGACGAAAGTAGTTTCTCAGCAGAAGTTTGAGCGAACCGTACATAGTTCAAGTGTAGGACACTTGAGTGATTGGCTATAGGCCAAGTGGGAGATTGTTGGACAATTATGACCCATAGCATCACTATTTGTACAGAACATGGTGTTGTTGTACAAATTAACTATGTGACAAAGGAAATTGCTCTTTTATATTTGTAATTAGATTACCGGGATATATAAATGATAAAAGTCCATATGATTAGTTCCGGATTGAGAAGATATGAGACAGTATCAATCCATGAAGGTTTAATCATTAAAACATCCCTAATCGGAGTATTATCGAGATTGGACAACGATAATGCGGAATAGACTAGTATTACACTTGTGCGTGTTATGGGAGCATAACGACATAGTTCTCATATATTTGGGTATTGGATACTCATGCAAGTGTTATAGGAGGTTGTGTTTACCGATGGTACGGAAACAGCTTCGCTCTGGATAGACCCCTCGGAATTCCATTGGTAGTATGACTATGTGTCTATGGAAGTCCGAATCAGGGTAGATGTATTTGGTTTTAACTTGAGACTTGCACCACTAATACTTGCGACAATCAATATACTTTGGTTTTGGTCGTCCAGGGCTTTAACCGGTTCTGTGTACGCCTCTTCTGGGTATATTGAGAATCGTAGTGTATTGGGTGTGACGTCAAGATGGAAGTATCACTCCAGTCATAGTGGAGATGATCTTCACGTAGGATACGAAACTGGTACTCTTATTTACTGCAGTCAACGGGATAATATGACTAGGTCATGATTATCCGATTATAGAGACTAGTTACCAGAGATCTGACATGTGCTTTGTATGGGGAAGACACAATTCCAGCCCCAGGCGTAGCACGTGACATCTGATACTGGATCGCAATACGCAATTCTATGTATACTACGCCTGATATAGATTACATATTCCTTTAAGAATATTTCTGGAGAATTGGAATTAATCGATAAAATAATATATTCGATATATTAAACGAAATTAGATTTCGACGCGAAATTAAAATTGGATTTTAATTCGGGCAAACGAGTTAATTTAGAATTAATTCGCTAGCGACGTGAATAGTAATTTTGCTAGGCATAATTATTTCATTAAATTTGATTTAATTACGTCGCAACGGAAAAATCATTAATTCAGAATTAGCAAACCCAAGCCCGGGAGTGTTTGCGGGCCCACTCGCATTTCGAATCAAATGGGGCCCACGCGTCACATCATTAGTCATTCAAGTGATGGATGTCTTGTCACTTTGAGTGATGTGATGTAAGTCACTTGTGATTGATGGGGGTGGTTGGAAGGCTTAAATGCCTTGTACAATTTTTTGAAAATGAGATATGTATTTGATTTTTGAAATCAAACACAACCAACTCATTACTTCCTCTCTCTCCCTTCTACATTCGGCCAAGGGCCATTCTTTCTCCCTTTTGTTTTCTCCATTGCCGAGAACAAGAAGAAGCTTTAGGGAATTTTGTGGCAAAATTTCCAAGTGCTAGCACACTAAAGAGTCATCCAAATGTGATAGGGAAACAAACCCTTGAGCATGGAATCCATTCCCAAGCTTGGAGCTTGACCAAAAATCTTGGAGCACAAATTGGAGCCATGATCGAGAGCTTCAAGGATGGAGCAAGGAAAATTTTGTGTTCAACGCATCGCAAATCCGTTCATTGTAAGTATGATTCCGCCATACTTCTTTATTGTATTCACATTATTTTCATTGCTTGAATGATCTTGGGACTATAGTGGAAACCCAACATTCCGAACCTTGCCCCATTCCCGGCATGCTTAACCTTATTCCCGAGGTGTCACGGTTGTGGGCCTTGACCCATGATCTATTCCCGGAGTGCCATTCCTGGCATTTAATGATATGGGCCTCGACCCATGCTCCATTCCCAGATCACCATTCCCGGCATCTGATGTGGGCCTCGACCCTGGGACTCATCCCAAAACTAATACTGATGTGGGCCTCGACCCTAGGACTCATCCCCAAAACTGATACTGATGTGGGCCTCAACCCTGTGACTCATCCCCAAAACTGATACTGATGTGGGCCTCAACCCTGGGAATCATCCCCAAAACTGCTGATGATGGTGGTTCATTCCCAAACCGTGCTGTGTGAGAAAGGGTGGGCTGGTCGCCCCCAGACTCGGTTCATCTTTCTTTTCTTTGTTGCTTTTATTAGGTCAAGGTAGATCTCCTGATGTGAACAACATATCAACACACTATATTGTCTCTCACGAGATAATCCCTATAGCTAAACATATTTTCATCCTCGAGGATGCTTCGGGTCGAAACCAGAGAACCTTCAAAGTACTTTGATACGCTTAAATCCGACCATTTGAGCGAGTGATCTGAACTAGACTCCCAGTGTGTGTGTGCCAAAGTTCTTTCACAGCTTAATCCTTAAGTAAGCCAACTCGATGATTTTGTCTTGGAGAATTAGATCAGTGGGTCTAACCAACCTAGATGTCTTGATCATACTCTGTGATTACTCCCTCGTACTCAACATGATATGGTCTTCTTCTTCTTTTCTTTCGTCTCTTTCTTTTCATTTTGAACTTCTTTTTTTTCTCTTTTTTTTTTCTCTTTTCTTTCTTTCTCTTTTTTTCGACACACCTACCCTTTAAGGTAGCATTTCTCCTCATGGTGGTCCTAATACTCGCCCATGGGTAGCTTCACGCTTATCGGTTATAGGTGGTCTATTTTTGAAACATGTAAATACAAAACAGAACAAACACAAAAAGAATGCAAGTACGTTACGTGTATGCATGCATGAATGAATTTCATATTTCGTTGGGTTAGGTCTTCCGCCAATTCCATTGGTGATTGCTCAATCTTCTCTTCCTCAGGCAAAGTATTGCTTCAATCTGTCCACATTGATCGGTTCGGTGAACTCATTCCCTTCCAAATCTGACAGTTTCACTGCCCCATTTCCCATTACTTTCTGGACTATGTAGGGTCCTTCCCAGTTAGGTCTGAACTTTACTCTTGGGTCTGTCGTCGACGGCTTTGACTGCTTAAGCACCAGATCACCCTTTCTGATCTTGGTAGGACGCACCTTCTTGTTGAATGCTCGAGCCAACCTTTTCTGGTATAACTGCATATGACATAAAGACTTCGTTCTTTTTTCATCCATTAACGCTAACTGTTCAAATCTCTTCGAGGCCCATTCTGGCTCAGGTAACCCTGCTTCTGCTAATAGCCGCATAGATTGTATCTCAACTTCCACTGGCAGTACTGCTTCCATTCCGTAGACCAAAGAGTA